>OU898282.1:83218675-83473675 GCA_918026665.1 Diabrotica balteata | reverse complement strand
ATCTATCTCTGTCTCTCTCCCTCATTTAGGACATTCTTCATGTTTGTCCTATTGTGTAGATACTAATTTTATCTAAAGCAATATACATACCGTCCTGCAATTTATCTTTTTCTGTAAACCTATTGTTTTTGTCTTCTTCATTCAAAATTTCTTGTTTATCAAAATTGTTTAGCATATAAGACTGTCCGTGGATATTTTCGTCTAAATCCTTATTGGAAAACACTAAAATAAAATAAATTTTTATTATTAATTTGATAATAGATAATAAGCCATGGAATAATATGGTAATTAAATAAGTTACAATTACATCATTTATGTTTGTATTTAAACTGATCCAAATTTAGGGGGAGAACAAACTTCTCTTTTTTTAATGGAACACCCTACATATTTTTACATTTTTTGGACTCTACCTGATGTTCTCGTTCTTTAAGGTTTGGTAGTGTTATCCAAATTAGTTTAAAAGATAATTACGTTTTTATATTAAAAAAAAAAGAGGTTAATCTTTGTAAATGGGTATATTTATTTAAAAAACCCTTAAAAGGGCCACATCAATAGAACAAACGTTTTCGGACTACACAGTCCATCATCAGGTTATTAAAATCGAAAATGCTAGGTCATAATGCCTGAGCCACCAAAATATTAGGGTAAAAACCCTTTAAATTACATTTAGTTATGAAATGTTGTACATTATGTTATAAAATAACTGTGATGTTCTATATAGAACATCACAGTTATTTTATAACATAATGTACAACATTTCATAACTAAATGTAATTTAAAGGGTTTTTACCCTAATATTTTGGTGGCTCAGGCATTATGACCTAGCATTTTCGATTTTAATAACCTGATGATGGACTGTGTAGTCCGAAAACGTTTGTTCTATTGATGTGGCCCTTTTAAGGGTTTTTTAAATAAATATACCCATTTACAAAGATTAACCTCTTTTTGTTATACGTGGTATACAGCCAGCTACAGGAATTTTTCCTTGTGGATTTTGTTTTTATATTAATTTCGTAGATAGCAAAATTAACATCTAGTAGAATTGTAGAGATTTGACATCAAAGAATATATTTATGTTCAAAACATTTTAAATACAGTTTACTATTGTCTAAAATTATTTACATAGCTAAATTAATTTGGTTTTAGTTTATTGTGTCTCAACTACAAGCTTATTGACAGTGGGTTGGAAGTTATTATACTTTCTCCTACGTAAATGTTAGCAGCGGATATAATGCACGTGTTAAAATTATCTACATCATTATCTATATCAGTCAGAATTAGAAATCTTCCACTTTATTACTGTTCCTGATGATTTTTCTTCATTATTTGTTATGAGGATGGGAAAATGGTTAAGTAATATCATATAGATCATCTAAAATATTCTATGTTAGAGAAGGATATATTTTGGAATATCATAGACTTAGGTAAATCGCTGAGAAACTTCCTGTTGGAATATTGAAATGAGCGTTGGAACCATTATTTAGAGCTTGAAGGGCATCAAGGTTGGTACTGCTTCCCAAAACTGGGGAGAAATATCGCCCCATATGCCTCCTCCCATGCATCGGAAAGTTGTACGAGAGGATGCTGCGAGGACGGATCGTCGACACGATTGAGAGATCAAGTGATCTATCTCCGAGACAATTCAGATTTTGCAAAAGGATGAGTACAGTTGGAAGAGAGGAAGTTGCATAACTATCTGATAAATGTGATGGCGGATTATCTTTCTGAGAGAAAGATCATCGTTGAGAAGGGCACGCTCGTTGACGTAACGGCTGGAGTCCCACAGGGAACGGTCTTGGGTCCGACGCTGGAACCTGGCATATGACGGGGTCATGAACTACGAATTTGGAGAAGGTATAACCCTTTCTGCTTTTGCAGATGATCTCGCTGTGCTGGTAGTAGCGCGGGACGAGCCGGATCTCCGATTTCGGGTAAGACCGAAAACATTATTCATCATCATCACGTAGAGCTACAACCCTGGGTGGGTCTTGACTGACTGTACAACTTTTTTCCACTTTGTTCGGTCTTCCATCAACCTAGGGTCAAATGGAATGTTCATTTTCCGGAGATCTGCTTGGATGTTATCTCTCCATCGCATTCTGGGACGTCCGAGTGGTCTTTTACCTGTGGGAATCTCCTCCCATACCAGTTTCACAAGCCATTATTAAAATTGTAAACGGAAATGACAAGAGACGGAACTCAAATGTGCATGGGTACAACTAACCTCAAAGAAAAGCTCAAATATCTGGGAGTGACACTACACCAATATAGCGGATGGGGGAACGTATACGGGTGGTAGCCCAGAAGGCAGATGGGGAGAGTGATGCCTAACATTAGAGGACCCAAATCAGAAAGGAGGAGGGCCTTACACGGTGTTGTGCAATCAATCATCCTTTACGCAGCACCAGTCTGGAGTGAAGCGATAGAGATACCGATCTACAAAGGGCTCATGATACGAATAGACAGAACAAGTCTATTCGTATCATGCGTCTACAGGACTGTATCTGTGGCTTCCTTGTGGACTATCACGGTTTCTGTTCCTCTGCATGTGTTAGCAGTAGAAAGAAGACATTTATATGAAAGAAGAGAATATTTGACGGCAGCCATAAAAAAAGAAGAAAGAGAAAGATGAATAGAAAGATGGCAAGAAGAGTGGAACAACATAGAAGATGTTGCTCAGTGGACCAAGATGCTGATCCCGAGCCTAAGGGACTGGGTGGACTATGGTCACAGCCTACTGGTTTACTTCCTGACGCAAGTGCTCACAGGATATGGGTGTTTTAGGACATATCTTCATAGATTCAGAAAGACGGATACAGATAAATTTATATACTGTGTATATTCTCACACTGATACTTACACAATGATGGAGTATAATAAATGGACAGTGGAGAGAAACAGAATGTGTAGAGAAATAGGTATGAACCCTGTAACTGTGAGAGAGATGATCGTGAAGATGACGTAAAGTAAGCAGGGGCGGAATATTGTACATAATTACATTCGAACAGTAATTAAGAAGCAAGAAGAAGAGAAACACCAACCGGACCAACGACAGAGATAAGATATAGATAAGAGAAAGTAGTGCTCCTAAAGTGTCGTCAGCCTTACAGCAGCGATCCCACTTTCGAAGTACGGTATGTGCGACAATAAAGAACACACAAGTAGGAGAGGGTGGTTTTAGTTGGTAGGGCTCGGATGTACTCCTCTACCCTAAATCCAACACACGCCAGTCATCCCTAGAGATGGGTTACAGTTACATGGCCTGGTACAGTTTTTAAAAATTTCCACTCTCAGCAAAAAATGGTATAAGGAACCTATTCCAGGCTAGTAAAAAATTAAAATGACATAGCTAAGGCATTTTCTGTTTCCGGATTTTTTAAACATCAACATGGATCCCATGGATAAGAATTTATGGTGTTTTGAATGCATGAAAAAAGCAAAAATATGAGATGAAAGCTAAGTCAAGTTGGTGCAATTTTATTTTGATTTTATATCGTACCAGTCATTTTAAAAATTCCATAAACAAATTCAAATACCGTGGCGTTTTAGAATATATAGACTTAACGAACGTCTAAACTTTAATGTTGTTTCACAAGGTGCTTAACACCTTGGTTGTTTCTTACACACAATTTGAATTATGTTTTAATCAAAAGATGATGCTACAACGTTACAGGAAAAAATTTACACAAAATTTACCGGGTAAATAAAGGGTACTTACGTATTTATTTATAACAATTTTTAAACAGGTAAAAGAAATAATAAATAAGACTTACAATCAATTTAATTTAACTATCCAGACGACCGGTTTCGCTTACTACAATATGCAAAACATCTTCAGGTCTCGATACAAAGTTAAATAAATTATGCCGGTACTCTATTAATTGATGGTTGGGAGAACATGGTTCAAACTATCCTGTATTGTTAAATGGAGAACTTAAGTCTGCTATTGTAATTGTTTGACAATAAACGGGAAGTTCTTAGAGATATATTTTATCCAATGAAGTAGAGATAGGTGTAATGTGATTGTTTGTTAAATGAAAGTGATGTTCTTTACCATTGAATTATTTAAAAGTTATTTATATTTATTCAAGAGATATATTTATGAAATGTGTGTTATATATTGAGATTTTATTTTATGAAGATGACAGTTGTATGACAATGAATAAGATTAAATGTACAAATTGTGTGGTGTGCAATTATTTCAACTTGTAATTATCAAATTACTTTGATAAAGTTCTATTGGCATATATAGCAAATTATTGCAAAGTCAAGTATATAAAATTATTAAAGTTTAAACACTTAAGGACAATTTTAAACACACTTGAAAATTTAATAGATAACATAAAAAAACTCATTGTCTCCAAGTCTGAGATGTAGTGCATCCAAGTCCTCCCCTTTTTAAATTTAATGTTTGTTTCGTTCTTTTTAAGTGTTTTCTGTGTGTTTTAAATTGTCCTTAAGTGTTTTAACTTTAATAATTTTATATACCTAATTCACTTTGCAATCATTTGCCATATATGCCAATAGAACTTTGTCAAAGTAATTTGATAATTACAAGTTGAAAGAATTGCACACCCACACAATTTGTACATCTAATCTCATTCATTGTCATACAACTGTCACCTTCATAAAACAAAATCTCAATAAATAACACACATTTCACAAATATATCTCTTGAATAAATATAAATAACTTTTAAATAATTCAATGGTATAGAACATCACTTTCATCTAACAAACAATCACATTACACCTATCTCTACTTCATTGGATAAAATCTATCTCCTTAAGAACTTCCCGTTTATTGTCAAACAATTACAATAGCAGACTTAAGTTCTCCATTCAACAATACATGATAGTTTTAACCATGTTCTCCCAACCATCAATTAATAGAGTACCGGCATAATTTATTTAACTTTGTATCGAGACCTGAAGATGCTTTGCATATTGTAGAAAGCGAAACCCGTCGTCTGGATAGTTAAATTAAATTGATTGTGAGTAACTCTTATTTATTATTTCTTTTACCTATTTTAAATGGACTCACACAAGCAACACATTCATGATTTGAATAATGCAAGACTAATTTTTAAACAAATTAAAAAAAAATCAATTAGACACAGTTTGGAATTTTTTTGGGATAATTATAATAATTTGGATGTTTTATAACACGAATTATCCGCTAAATTCAAATAAACCGGAATTACATACTGGGTTCAGGGATTTATAAAGCTAATGCTTTAAAGTAAGAAATACATTGATTATTTCTTACTCACAAGCTGAATCTTGTTTTAAGCGAAGGATTATGATGCCTATTATAGTAATATATTACAGGAAAAAGTTTATACACAATTTACCGCAGAAACCTGCTAATTTATAACAATTTTTAAACAATTTTTTTTTATGAAATTTGTTATTTAAATAAAAAAAGGTGCATTACAAAAATAAAGAAGATTTGTTTAAGTATGTTATAACTTTAAAAAAATATATATTCTAATTACATTATAAAATAATATTTTCAATGATTTTAGCTTTTCGTTGTAATAGAAATTTGAAATATTTAATTATAATAGTTTTATATAATTATTTAAGTAGTTAACTTCTTCATGAATTTCATTATCGTCATCACCAACTTTAGTGCAGTTATTGAAGCATTATTGCTCCGAATTTTTTTACTGTGAACCGAATTGCATACAATTTTGTAATTACGTTCATCTTACCCTTAACTTCAAAAGTGAAAATTAATTGAACTCCGCAACCACCCTGGGGGTTGCCACCCCTTCTCAGGGGTAAATTTTTTTTCAAAATAACCTCGGATATCGATAGAAGGCCTAATTTTAAGCAAAAATCATCTATAAAGTTTTTCGAAAAATCCAATACTTTTCAAGTTATTGGCAATTGAAAATTCGCAATTTTTTCATGTTTTTCGTCGTTTTTTTTGCAAATATCTCCAAAAACAAAATTGTAGCAGGTAAAAAATGAACTATTTGGTTTTTTATAAAGCATTCTAAATACAATATTAAGATATATATTAAAGATCAAAGCCGTTTTTTATTTTGTCTGAAATTTGTCTGAATCGATGTGGCCAATGCCATCTAGCAGTGAGCAGATGCATTTTAGGCATTCTAATAAAAAGAGTTTTGTAGTGCTTGAAATATGCTTTAAAATCAGCACTATTAAAAGTCTTTTGCACGTAAAATAAGTGAGCTGTGTTACAAATAAGAAGAGCATCTAATGATTTTTCTTTTAAATCAATGGGTTTCATATAAGTGCCATTTCCACCAAAATTAAAATTAATTGTATTCCACCTAGAATTAACTTTATTATGAAGAGTTTAATAGATTGTATCAGTTTGGCTGCTTCAGGGCACATATTTTCCAAAAAAAGTCAAGATTAAAAAAAATCGAATTTAAAAAAAACCCCTTTTTTTATAATATCTCAAAAATGACGATAAATACATATAAAAGTGTAGGACTAAAAAATTTAGGTATTTTTCTGACAAACAATGATTGTTTAAAGAGCGCGTGGCAGCGCAATCACAGCCTCTCTTAAGCCCTTTACAATGGTTTTTTATAAATTGTGGTAGCATGAAAATTGAAGGAGTTATGTATGGTCTAAAAACTTATCATATTTTTTTCTACTTAGTAAATGAAAATTTCGTAGAGTAAATATTTGGAGCAATTGTGAAAGTATGGAGTCTAATAGAGACCCAAAACTATTGTAATGTATATATCATCATCATCATCATCATTCCTCAACCTCTTGCATCCACTGTTGGATATAGGTCTCCTCCATGTTCTTCTACTGTTCTCTATCTTGCGCCTTCTGTATCCAATTTCCGACTGTTTTTCTCAAGTCGTCCATCCATCTTTGTGGTGGTCTGCCTCGGTGTCTTTTGTCTTCTCTAGGTCTCCATTCTATGAGTCTTTTGGTCCACCTATTATCATTTAAACGTGCTATATGTCCAGCCCATCTCCATTTGGCTTGTGCAATTTTTTCTATGACATCTGTCACTTTAGTCCTCTCTCTCACTATCCTATTTGGTACCATATCTCTTCTAGTTATTCCCAACATTGTTCTTTCCATTTTTCTTTGGGTTACTCTCAATTTATTTGCAGAATGTTTGGTTAAAGTTATTGTTTCGGAACCATATGTTATTACTGGCAGTATGCATTGGTTGTAAACCTTTTTCTTCAAGCAAATCGGTAGCGTTCCTTTTAGAATATCTCGCATCTTGCCAAATGCTGCCCATCCCAAGCCTCTGCGACGCTGGATCTCACAAGTTTGATTGTCTTTTCCTATTCTAATTTCATGCCCTAAATAGATATAGCTAAAGACCTGATGTACTTCGTTCCCATCTACCCTCATAACATTACTTGAAACTAAATTGGTCACGTATTTTGTTTTTTCAAAGTTTATGTTCAGGCCTATTTGTTCTATTGATGGTGATGGAAGAACTAAAACAGGCAATAGAACAAATAGTAATGTATATATATAAATATATATATATATATATATATATATATATATATATATATATATATATATCTACGGCATAAAGTGAACTCCGCCCATGTTAAAATTCAGGTTTAAATGAGCTCCGTGGTCAAGTGGACATCGGTATACGGAGCCCACTTGTCCATGCCATAATATTGGCTCTGTCGATTCGTTAAGATGTATAGTTTCATAATTCTTAAAAAAATTTTGGAGCTCATAAGTACCCCTGTATCATAAATGTATTTCGCTTAGTTCACGTGTATATATTATAGGGGTCGTTCAGATCTTTTTCACTGTATATTGGAACCATAAGTATATCGGTTTAAGTAATCTCTGATAGTTTGGCAACTATGCAATTAAGCCAGCGTTCTTGATATATACATTTTATATATTTTAAACGGTTCATACGGACTCCTTATTTTTGTTAACATTCATACGCCTTACAATATATAATCTTCTTCTTCTTCTTAATGTGCCTATCCGTTACGAATGTTGGCGATCATCATGACAATATGTAATAGATATGTATAATACCAAATACCTGTTTTTGGTAGGTACGTGCTATTCTAAAAATAGCTTTATAAATACAAAAGGATTTCATTACCAAGTTGGATGTATTTTTTCATATGCGAAAATTTACTAATGTATTTTGTTAACATGAGTATGTCTTTTTAAGTTTTATTTAAGAATACGATTAATAAGAACTTTTAGTTAATCCATTGTTTTACGATATCTTGTATATAGCTTCTTTATTATTTTATTTCTGGTTTTATCTGTGTACTACATATAATTCTGGATGGGTTATCTTAAAATAAATATTTAAGTGCAAAAATAGATATTTTTATGTAAAAATTAGTAGTAGTGAACAAAAGAGGGAAGAATGCTTAATTTATATAAGAAGAATATACCAGTTTACCAATATTACATACTTCTGAATATTTTATCTTCTATTTATCTTTATAATATCTCTATGATATCTTACGTAGCTGTCTGCGCTGTATTGGGTGAGATATAGTATTTGTGACGTACATGATATTCGCGTCTTAACATTTCAATTTGAGTTCTTCCTCTATTAACGGTAATATTATATAAAGGACCATTTAAGCAAGGCAACAACTTAGGCTTGTCTGTACACTTTGGTTATCTGCATAGTTTGAATACAGTTTGCTGTTTATCATCCGGAGAAGCAATTATAGTGTTTTTCTTCCAAATTCGTAATTAAGTTTGTGCTCAGATCCTCAATGTTTGGAGTCGTATTATTTTTCGTTATATATACATAAATGATGGATCCAAACTCAACATTGTTGAAAGGTTCCCTCAGCTGACTGGTTTCTATCTCTCTCACTTTGAGTTTTTCTTTGCTTTCATTGCCAGCAAAGATAGCATTTCCCTAATTATCATGTGGTTTTATCTGCACTAGAAAAACGTCACATTTGTATTAAACTCCTAGGTGTATCTAACAAGTTTAAGTAAAGTAAAGTTTCTTTATCTTTAGATCTACCCTCAATATTTATAGAATTAATGAGAATAGTTGGTCCTCAAAGGGACCGATTTGACAAAATCATATTGAACGGGTGATTAAAGAATTAGAGGATTACTTAACTAATCATTACTCAGGGTATGCCTGATTGCGGTGGTCTCATTAGATTAGTACTTCAGTCTTCGTGAAGGCTGCTTTTTTGACCTCATAAGTAATGGGTAGACTTCGGCAAATATGCATATTGCATATTTTGCATATTGTGCATATTTTATGCAAATATTTCATATTTTGGCATATTTGTATAACAGTTTGCATAAAGTGCATAAAAGTTTAGATTTTTATACTGTATTTAAAAATTTTTAAACATACCAATTTATTTCAATTCTTGTATAAAATTTTGTAGTCATTTTAATCAAGAAATGATAATACGTAATCTCTACAGGTACAAAACATTTACAATTTCAAAGAAGATCAATTTAAGTAGCCCTCAACATTCTTAGAAAGTCTCGGTCACTGAGGCATTCAGTTATTGGATAATCGCTAAGGGTTCGCTCATTTGCATTTTATGATCTAATCCCCAAATCTATCTACAATTTATTGTATCTTAACAGCAGGTAAACGGCTAATAGTTTTGTTCCTAATTTAGGGATTTTCCAAAATCTCCCAGTTTATTGAATTAGGTACCTAAACATTTCTAATTTGATGCTCAGATTTGTAAATAATTTTTGTTTTGATATTCAAAGCGTAAACACTCGTTGTGCGTAACAAAAAGGAAGATTGTGATTTTATAATGCCTAAAATAACCAGTGCTTCAACTTGGATTAAACCTTATAAAGAGCTGTCAATGGATATGGGAAAAATCTACTGTTCAGTCTGTGGCAAAATTGTAAGTATCTAATATTTTCTATTAAATATCTAATATTTCATACATACAGGGTATTTCCAAATGACACGTACAACGTTTGACTGTAGATACTTCTCGAAAAATTGAACAAAACGATATAGTTAATGAGGGGTCAAACTTATTTACTTTTCTAGATACAGGGTGTTAAAAGTAAAAAAAATTAAATTCTTTTAGTTAATAACAACAATAACTTTAAAACCAATAAACGTATTTACTTGAAATTTAGTACTCGTAGGTTGTTTTTAAATGAAAAATAGCTTCCTTTAGTGAGAAAAAATTGTCCATGGTACAATACAATGGTGTGTATTCAGAAAAATTTTTCACCTTTACTTTTTTTTATGAAGTCAGCTATTCTAAAACACAATTATTTTTATTGTAATTGAATTAACAAAAAAAAACTTTTGTTGAATTTTAAAATAAGTTATATGATGTACTAATGGTTAGTAACAAAAACTAATTTGTGGATTAATACTGCATTTAAAACACTTAGCGAGTGTTTTTTTTTCCAAACCAGTTATTTGATTAACCAAAAACACCTTGTATATTTTTATATTTTAAAGGTTGGGTTAAAATAAAGGTTTTTATTTTTATTTATAGATAGCATGTGAGAAGAAATTTCAGATAGACCAACATGTGAGAACTGCTTCACACATTGCAAAAAAAGGAAAAATAGGAGGAAAACATCAAACTTCAATGGCTAAATGTTTCCAATCTACTTCAAAAAAATTAGATGAGCAAGAAACTTTTAATGAAGACTTGTGTCGCGCATTAGTGTCTGCAAACATACCGCTTTCAAAATTAGCAAATGTAAATTTTAGTTCGTTTCTAAAAAAAAATTTTGCAAACTTAATGTTCCAAGTGATCGGTCTCTAAGAAGAAATAATGTGAACGGGCTATACTCGTCGGTGTTAATTAATATTAAGGAAGAAATTGCAGATAATTATTTTTACATATCTGTAGACGAAACCACTGATTCCTCAGGAAAGTATATTGCTCATTTATTGATTGGTGTTCTTAAAGAAGATACCTTACCAAAATCTCATCTTATTTCATGCCAGCAACTTGAGAAAACATTTAACAATTTCGCGTTTTATACAAGAAACATTAGCAACTTTTTTTCTTCCGACAACTATTCCTTCTAATAAATTACTGCTTATTTTATCGGATGCTGCTCCTTATATGGTGAAAGCAGGACAAAATTTAAAAATATTTTTCCCAGATTTAATACATGTTACTTGTGTAGCGCATGGATTAAACAGAGTTGCAGAGGAAATACGAAAAAAGTTGTAAATACCATGATATTCAGTGTCAAAAAAGTATTTCTTAAATCTCCTATAAGAATTCAACTTTATAAAGAAATGCTACCTAACATTCCTCTTCCACCACAACCTATTTTAACGCGATGGGGAACATGGTTAGAAGCAGCTAATTTTTATGCAGATCATTTTGTTAAAATAAAGAACATAATTGATACGTTAACAGATGAAAGTTCCCAATCTCTTTTGGATTCTAAACAAACTTTTCAGAGTAACTTGCTTCAACAAGAACTTTCATTTATAAAATCAAATTTTAGTTTTGTTCAAAAAACAATTACTCAGTTAGAATCACCAAAACTGTCATTGTTCGAAAGTACAGCATTAATAAAAGAATTTGCGTCATGTTGTCGGAACGTTAGAGGTAATATTGGAAAAGATATTTTAAAAAAATTTGAAGCTACTATGGAAAAAATAAAGGTTACCATATTCTTTCTGAAGTAGTCAGTGTTCTAGCTGGAAATATTTCGGAAACAAATAATTTAGAACCAAATGTTTTGGTTAGTTTGAAAAATGCTCCCGTTACATCAGTTGATGTTGAACGAAGTTTTTCCATATATAAATATATGTACTCAGACAGAAGCCACAAGTTTTTGTTAGAAAATTTTGAACACCACTTGGTCATTTATTGTTACCATAATTCTAAATAAGTTTATTCATACTTAAAAATGATGTAGTTACTTAAAATAAATGTAAATCTTAATGAATAGTAGGAAATATTTAGTTATGTACACTTTTTTTTAAATAAAATTGTTACTATTTTACGATTTTTTTATTTATTTGTATGCATATTTTGTAAAATATTTGCATATTTTCGGGTAAACACGTGCATATTTATGCTCATATTTTCTACATTTTTATTTGCATATTTGCCGAAGTCTAGTAATGGGTTAACTTTAATTTTTCATTAAAAATTTAAATTTTACATATTTACTATTCCTTTTCGGATATAATTCGAATCAGATTTGTAAAGTAAAAACTGTAGCTATTAAAGAGTTTCTTTGTGTGGAGTTAATAAGTTTTTAATATCGGTCACTACTCATTTATATTGATAACAAACAGTGTACAAAAGTTAAAGTGATGATCTAGAAGGTGAAGTGCGTATGTAGATCCTATAGTCAGACAATTTTCAATTAAAGGTGACTAATCTACAAATTGAACTAAACGGTAGCGGCAACCATGCAAAATTTTATTAGTAAATTCCTACCGGGGTGATTTTTATTGTGTATGCTTCGCCCATGTAAATATGTAAATTTGTAACCCATCTAAGATAAATTTGCCCTCGTAACAATATAAATTGATGCGATTCACGAGTGTGTAGTGAGACAATTTCATAGAATAGTTCGGAATATCGGTAAAATTATCAATATTTTGCTGGTCTATATATATTTACGTATTTAGAAAGAATGTTAATTAGAGAAATATGATAATATCTTAGTTTATTGAAGTTTATGAAATATGATATCTTCCAGATTTTACACATATGTACATAGGCGTAGTGTATTATTGGGAATATATTTATTAAATATACTTTATTATTAACTTTAAAATAGTTTTGAGGTAAGTAAAGTAAATTTGAGGCCAGTTTATTCTTTATATAGTATTAAACCCTTAACGGCCGCTCAATATACAAAGAGAAATTTGACAATTAATTTATTAGATTGGATTAAAAACACAAATTAGGAATAAATTACAACCAAAACGATTTTTTTTTCTCATTTTTAAGGAAAACAGTACAATTTTTAATAAAGGAACATATTGTATCTTAAACGTAAATTAAATTTTAAGGTAAAAATTTTCGAAATATTCGGAGTGTAGATGCGTTCTACACTTTTTACATAAATAAATAGTATTACTTTTGTACATCCTACATTTTTGCACTATCGTCTCTTTTTATAATGTGGCCAATATTGTCGAATCTAGTTTCATCTGGTAAAGCAAATTTAGATTGACGCCCATGTACAGACACTGATGTAGCGGTTTCTTCACTATTATAAATTAAAATTATAAATCTATGTCGGCTCATGCTTTCTCTTATAATATTCACTTCTTTATCCTCATCCTTTGACCAATGCATATCAACTTGAAGCAGAGTGTAAATCAGATAATATACAAATGCTAATAATTTTTTTAAATTTATGTTATTCATTTCAAAATTGTAACGGTTATTCTCAATTACTTTTTTAACAAAAAGAGTGAAAAAACTTCAATATATGACTTGCCTACATGGTTGGCTTTTATATTGTCGAATTATCAATCAGACTGATGTTGAATTACTACTGAGCACGAAAGAATATCTGTTATTACAACTTGAGATAAATTTGGATTTACTATTTTTACCTGTTTTTTTTTTTGACGTTTTATCTGTGGTTCAGAGAAATATCATAATCAGAATTGTTAGAATTCCCAGAGATGTTGAAGAAGAAGTACGACAGCAAAGCTTAAAAGCAAGTAAAGGGGCAAGTTCTCTTAATGACACAATCTGGAAGAACAAACACCTAAGACAAGACACAAAAACAAGAGTTTATAAAGCAGTAATTAGACCTATATTAACATACACGGCTGAGACAAGACCTGACACATCTAAAACGAGACGACTGTTAAAAAACAACAGAGATGAAAATACTCCGACGAATATCAACGAGACGTCTGTTGGATAGGGAGAGAAGCAAAAACATAAGAAGAGCATGCAACATAGAAGACATAAATGGATGGGTGACAAAACGAAAACAAAAGTGGAACAAACACATCAGTAGAATGGCGGAGGATAGAATAGTACGAATAGCACGAGATAAGTCACCAAATGGACGAAGAAGTATTGGCAGACCAAGAAAAAGATGGTGCGACAATTTAAACAATTTATTAAGCTAATATTAAAGAAGAAACAGGCTTTAAAGCCTAAAAACCAGAAGGAAGAAGAAGCAGAAGAAGAAGATCAATGTCTTCTACATCAGAAACTTTCTAATCTAATCTCGGCGGCAAATAAACCACATTAAGTGGCATTTTCACAATCTGAGTCTTCTTCTAACAAAGCTATTAACTCTTTAGTAGTTAGTGCCACCTTCATTTCATATTTCGAGAATTTACTGAAATAAACAAATGCACTGCTATATAAACGCATTCATATAATAGTTTAGCTTACTTCATTTTAATTTATATGAACTTCATAATATATTTTCATATTTATATAAACAAATAAACACAAGCAAACTTTCAAATTAAGTTAAAAAAAACAAATATAACGTTTACAGCACACAGCAATTCTATAAATAGAGAACGATGTGTAATTAAAATTGCAGATTGTTTTTGGTCTAATGAAAAAAAAAATTATTTTCCAAAGTTTTATGTTCTTAGAAGGTCTGTATTAGATACTCTCTAATAAGAATAAGATTTTATTTTATTTTGTTAGACAACTATAAGATACCTGTTAAAAGAGACATGATAATTTAATAATTAAATCGGTCTTAGATTTAATTTTTACGTAATTACTTATGTGTTTAAATAAACAATTAAATTTTTTTTTGGTACGCCTCTGCAAAATTGATAATTTCAATACGATTTCGTTGAAAAGTTATAGTTAAGGGCTTCGTTAAGTACGATGTTGCCAAGTAATCACCTTCAATTAAAAATTGTTTTAGTATAATATTCTTTTAATGACGAATTTAACATTCTTCACATTCAAAATAAAGGCCTTAAGCTATATTTGTTAGAATCTATGAAAATCAACAAATTTAAAAAACACAGATATAATTCTGAATAACCAACTTGAGACAAACAGTTTTCCCCTCCTCAACCTATTTCATTAAAGACTATAAAGTGTAAACGCATGCCAAAAATAGATCACTTGAGAAAAGCAATCAGCCGAAACTGCTGTAGTGATAAGAGTTTAAAATAAATTTTGTGGAAGTTTTAAAAATAAAGTTTTCAGTGTTTTATTGTTACATAAAATGAATTTCCATCAAGTAACGGTCGAATCCATCAATTATTTAAAGTTACAGTGTTAAAATAAGTATACAAAATCTTCTTTATCAAAAAAGTAGAAAAAGATAATATTTATGCTTTTATTTTTTTAAATCTTTTCTACTACTTTCATTCTACCGTTCAGGGGCGAACTAAGTCCTAGGCAACCTAGACGTCTAGGGCCTAGTGCCAGAATATTAGATTTTAATTTTTATATTTCTTACATTTGTATTTAACAGAAAAACATAATATTCATAACTACTATTGCTGAAACATTTAAATTATGCCGATTCGTTAATCGCTTTTACCCTTGGGGATATCAAAAACATTATACATCAATATCACTGTGCCCTAATACGTATAAAATAATAAACAAAATCATACGACATAAGTTGAAGTAGAGACTGACCTTGACAAGGAATACTTAGATTTAGTAATTTATAGTATATAATATATTCTGGAGTATATATTACATACGTGCCAATATGCTGTATTAAATCTGTGTGGGCGATGTATATTATTTAATGTATGGATATATCGTTGCCGTCCCTATTTACTATGCACGTATTTAATAATAGTAAATGAGAAAAAAATATATTGGAGGGAAGTACATACTTTAACGTGTAGTAGGGACAATCGAATTTATTTCTTACATGTTGCCGTTTCGTGGTACAAATGAAGTATTTTTTGTAAAAATAATGGTAATTATATAGGTGATTTATAATATTTATCGAGTTCGTTTGAACTGCAACATTGATACAATAAACTATTTATCCCTACAATACGTCATGAATTTATTTCTATTATATCAAAATATTTAAAACTCGTTAGAGTGAACGAAGTAAAGCCAGCCAAATTTTACTCTTTAGTTATTGATTCACACCAGATATATCTTACATAGATCAGCTTACCGTCGTTCTTCACTATGTTCTTCTAAGTGGTATAAAAGAAGGATTTTTGATATTTCTACCTATATTTTCTGATAGTGGTGAAAACTTAGAGAAAGGTATTTTAGAATTTGTAAATAATTTAGGTTTAGGCTTTCTGATGGCTTTATATGTCATATAAAGGTCACTGTAAAAAAACAGAGATGGAACAAGATTCACGATTCAAATAGTCAAAAAATATCTATTAAAGCACAGCGTACTTAAATAGAAAATACGAATACCTATTTAAGATATCCCAAGGTACAAAACAGCTCCTAGCATATACGGACGATATATATATGTAGAACAAATAGAAGAGAACCATTCAATAAATCTAGATCAAACATTAAAGTATTTACTATTTAAATGGGAATAAGTCACAATTAAAAGTTAAAGTACCTTTATTGACATTTCAATTTCCATTTCGGAAATCGTTCTCAAAATACAAACATTAGTACCTAAATTAGACAAATTTAGTTTTTGTGTTACTTGGTGAAAATAATTGTTCTAAAAGACCAATTTATATTGATAATTCAGGCATACATTATACATTTTAAACTAGACGACTTTAAAATGATATTGCCAATAGTGTTGAGTTGCGTTCCTGGGACGACTTTACTTTTAAGATAGTTCATTCGATTAAATGAAATCAGTTTTAACTTGAGAATATCCGTCAGAAAAAATCATAGCATGTAATTCGACTTTAAAAAGGTAAACACATGCCATGATGACAGTAAAACTCTTCTGTTAGTGATTCCATAGTAAATTATGGGCGAAAAAACCAGGAAAAAACCTCATAATACTATCCGTACATGGTAAGTATTTCATCGTGCATTTAGTTTACTTTCAATAAACACCACATTCTGCTTTTATATGTTTGTTATTTAAAAAACATAAATGATGTATTCTCTATACGTTACTGACTTTCTAATACTGGTATGTTCCTTTTAATAACTTCCTCTTTTAATATGGGTAAGCAGGTCCTACTACAATCTGCAGAGGAATTTGCGACACAATTGGTCTCATTTAGCATAATTAAAGACGCTTCTTTGATTTTTCTCTTTCTACCATCTGTTGCTTTCAGGACTATATTTGAATCATTCCTTTGAACGATATGTTCATTATCCTATGAGTGTTTACATATTTGAGATCTATCCATTCGGGATAGTATTATGAAGTTTTTTTCCTGGGTTTTGCCTCATAATTTACTGTGGACTCACTAACAGGAGAATTTTAATGTCATCATGGCATGTGTTTGCTTTGTAAAGACGAATTACATGCTATGATTTTTTCTGACGGATATTCTCAAGTTAAAATTTATTTCATGTAATCGAATATATATTACTTAATGAATCTTACAAGTAAAGTCGTCCCAGGAACGCAACTCAACAATATTGGCAATATCATTTAAAGTCATCTACTTTAAAATGTATAATGTATGTCTGACTTGTCAATATAAATGAGTCAAATAAAATTAAATTATTAGAATAATTTTTTCACCAAGTAACAAAAAAAAACAAAATTTGTTTAATTTACTAATGTTTGTATTTTGAGAACGATTTCCGAAGTGAAAATTGAAACGTCAATAAACGTACTTTAACCTTTAATTGTGGCTTATTCCCATTTAAATAGTAAATGCTTTAAAATGCCACAAGAAAATAGATTCAGAACAATATTAAAAAACATTTAAAGTCCTTATTAAGTTATCGCTGCAAATCCGTGTAGACTGAGAACACATGCTAAATGAAGAAAGCTTTTATAACAATATTGTCCAGGAAAATAAATCGCAACGACTAAGGCAGATCGGACTCATGCACTATAGGTCATTTCCAGAGGCAATGTGCTAATTGTACGTAAAATAAATGTTTTTAGGGTAGATCTTTTACAGCAGGTGTGATTCAAATACATCTAAAGCTAAAAACTGTCGATTTTTGTATGAAAGAAGACAATTTAATTTGTTATGCAAATTTAATGTAATCCACAAGGAAAATGAAATTAGTTAACTGTATACCATGAATCACAAAAGTTTAACTTAAAAATCCTTTATAAAAGGTATATAATTAAAAAGACCCTTTCGAGCTACATCACATCTACCACATACACATACTATCACATAACGTTTTCTGACCGAAAATCCAGTCCAACATCAGTGAATTATTACCAGGTATACATGAGTCAAGCACCAAAATTCTGGGTAAGTAGTTCAAAAGATGTGATGTTAAAGTATATAACAGGTACCCTACATAGCAGCGTAAGACTCCCGATAAAAGTTGTTGCTGGCTCTCAGACCATGTCTCAATGCATTCTAGATGACATCTCAGTTGCCATTGTCTGATAGATTTCCTTCGAATCATCCAATTTTCATGGTTTGTTTTAATTTTTTTTCCACAACTAATTTTTTCCGTTTAATACATATTTGCAATAAAAATTTTTGTTTGTCAAAATGTAGTATATCACTGATTTGTATCCGCATGATAAAAGTATACTTTTGTAGATCTAGGTTACTGAAATATGGTATTATTTTATTGTGTATTCATTTTGTGCGTAGACATTTTTAAGGGTTCTCCGTTTTTATGTTGTATACTTTTACAGATTTACTTCATACCTGGTGCTAGGTCGTTGCTAAATCTTGTATTTATTTATTATTTATTTTAGGGTATTCTGTGACCTATAACCTTTTTACCTCATTTGAATGGCGCAAATGTCTGCATGTGTTTTATTAATTCTGTTATCAGTTCCTTGCCCTTGTTGTCAAGTACTGTAATATTAAAGATCGCTATCATTTATTTACTTATGTTTCCTTTTACTTCCGAATATTTCTTCGTACGCCATATTTAATGCTGGTAAATTACGTTAAAACAAATTACTATCTTAATATTTACTTGTTTTTTTCTAATATATCTTGCAAATGTGTTGATCTGACCAGTTTTTCTTTGATTTGAGTCATCGTACAAATGGGCTGGTATTCTAAAAGTGAATTTTGCGAATCTAGACTTGGTTTCTTTCGTTCTCTAGGTACTTATCTTCGAATATTAGGTGAAATTTGTAGCTACGAATGGTAGAGCTTATGTATGGATGCAAGTCTTAATGTAACAAATATCAGCTGATGATTTTGCTGACTAACTTATAACTAAGTCTATGTGTCAACTATGTATTAGAGTGCAAACCAATTAGTATTGCATAGGGTGCAATCATCTACGTTTTAAGGGTGGAAGGATGTGCTTCCCCTTTTTAGCTGATAAGCTTGCGGTGAATATTATTGCTGGTCCTCAATTTACCCTTTAGTTTTAAACAATCATCTGTGAATGGCCACGTGTGATACAAACTATTTTCAAGGAATTTATAGGAAGTCTACAGTTCAACGATTTTATGACATTATTGGATGTTCAGTTTTGTGAAAGCGTCTACGTTAGGGAAATTGAAAGAACACTCAGAAGTTTCTCAGGGGTTTTGGCTGAAAATTGATTAATAGTTTATTTTTGTTATGAAATAATAGGTGTATCGTCTATATAATAGACGACCCGTATGGGTTGACCGTTCTTCATCTGCTATTCTTACCATTAAGTGATACGAACAATATTCTGTTATGTAGGCATATGCAGATAATATAAGTGCGTTTGTTATCTAAGGGGATATCATATAGTTTTTGGAGAAATATCCTGTAACTTGAGGTATTGTAAGTGGCATTTAGATTTAAAAATACCACCCCCGATACACAATATTTTTCGTGCTTGTCTTTGCTGTGTTGGGTAAGATTTAGTATTTGTCATGTACATGATCTTCCCTATCTATAGCCACTTTCGTCTTTTAACTTGAATTTTTCTTCTAACATCGGTAAAATCGTACTAACAATCTTGTGCAAAAGTATTTTGAATAGCTGACAAAATAAAGATATTGGCCGATAGTTTTTGTGGTCGTTCCAGTTTTTGCCAGGATTAAGCAAGGTACAACCCAGCAAACAGACTTGAGCCCAGTTACGTGATGATTACGTTAAATTTACGACGAATTTCAACGAATACGTAACTCGGTGATTTAAGACGAAAAAAAAAACGTATTTCAGTGCCAAATCATTCACCTATATATTACTGCTTCTTTTATACATGTTTGACATTAGAATAAATATAAAATCTTAATGCAAAATATAGTACATGTTTTTTATAATAGTTGTGAATGTCGGTTACATTGCAAAGCTACGTTTATTTCACGTAAAAATCACGAAAGCGAAATAACTTCCTTCAGTTAAATTTTGAGGAATATTTTGAAAAACAAAACTTTAGAACCGTGTTGGTTAGATACGTATTGCTTGAATTTTCCTCACTGTGTTTTATGGACGTCGAAAAATTAGGTGTATTTCACGTAAAAGTTACGTAAATAATACCGATATTAACAAAAAGTTTTTGATCTCGCTTTTAAAAACATTTAGCCTACCTATTTCAATCCTACTACTACTTAGAAGCTATTTTTTTATTTAAAAATATGACAGGACCTAATATAATTTATGTTGAGCCTTTGAGTCTAATTTTCAAATCGCGCGCGGTGATGACGTACTTCCAAGCCTTCCCTCCTAGTCCTAACGAAGAAGAATGATTATAACAGAGACAACAGATGACTTGTCTCTGATTATAACCTCTAAAATCAGCTTTTCTCAAAACGTGAAACGAAATTTTCCCTCGTTTTATTTTAGGCTTATATATGTAAGTACATAGTTATATGAGACGATTTTCACATTTGGTCCCATTGAAGTTAGCTTCAAATGGGTTTGACAGAATGAAATATTGGTGTTTGGCAGTGTTGAAAATTATAATACACATGAAACATACGCAATTAAAAGCAATAAGATATTTAAAAACTAATATGTAACAATTACGAAAAAAAGAAAAAGTAAATAGTTTTAAAATAGTTTTTAACAGTAAATAGTAAAATGTCAGTATAAATAATAAAATTTAAAAGGCATTTGTTGCAATCTGGCAGCTGGTGGTTTGAGGGTTCTGACTCTATTGCCAAATCTATCCGCTAACATATCAAAGGGCAATTGCCAAAAAAATTTTCTGATAATTTATTACAACTAATATCAAATAAAACAAATATTACTTCATTAATATTTTATATAAGGTATAAAATTGCAGAATCCATAAAATAATATGATAAAAATGTACCTTTTAAAAGCTTTGTCTCTTTGTATTTGAAGCATATAACATATACATTATAATAACTTGGCAACACTGCCAACGCAATATTTCGTTCTGTGAAACTTAATTGACAGCTAATTTGAGGCTAACTTCAATGGGACCAAATGTGAAAATCGTCCGTTATATGTCTTTCGTATTAATAGAGTTTGATGAGAAAGAGTGAGGTTCTGTTGCTGTGGTGCACCAGAACTGGCTCACTCCAAGAAAAAAGGAAGTATATTGGCCTCCTTATAAAACTCAAGCGCTTTACGATAAAGCAGTAAAGAAAGGGGATAGTTGCACAGAAGATTGGCAGTTATTTACGGTGAAACGTATTTTTAGATACTATGGTATGTATACAAGTATAAGGCAAATCTATAGTCTATAGAATAAGTGCCGAGAATTTGACATAAACGTCATGTCAAATTTGTGTCTGCGGTATTGCCATGTCCTTATTATGTGTATGTTTTATGCCTCAAATATGCTTTGAAACAGTACATTTTTATTATATTATTTTATGAAATCGGGTATTTTTTAAAATTTTTTGAATTTATATGAAACACGAACGAATGAATATTTGTTTCTTTTGATATTAGTTGCAGTTGGTTATTAGAAAAAAAATTATAATTTGCCTTTGGTAGATTAGTAAAAAAACTTGGCAATACTGTCAAAATTTTGAAAACAGTAGTTGCCATATTGCAACAGATGTTTAGCAGCTTTCAATTTTATGATTTTTATGACTATTTTCTTATAATTTTGGGGTGAAATGGTACCTGAATATCGTTTTGTTAATGTATTAGCTAGTTACTGGAGATTGTTCAGATCGATATTTTTTCAAATTTACGTTGCAGAGATTAAATTATCATTATTGACAATTTAATCCTTAAAATGTGAATAACAAAGTAAAAATATATCGGTAAAGATGTTTAATTAACTTTAATAGCTTAAGAATTTAAAAGCTTAAAAAATTAAAGTTAATTTAAATTATAATAAATTAAATTTAAATTAATTAAACTTCTTTCAAAAACTTAAAAAGAATGTTGAATATTAATTAATATTATATCGCATGCTCTTTCAGGATTTATTTGTGATATGGCAACACTGCCAAATACAGATCTGTCACTAATCTTCTGTCAGTTCCTCGGCACTTGTTCCAAAGAATATAGACGCTTATAGAAGAATTTTTCACTTCCCGTTTTGCAAGTTGAGAAAGGTTGAACCGAGTTGATCGCACGTTACAAAAAAGAAGTGAGGTGGATCGAGATTTCACTAGGGAGCGGTCATGTCAGCGCTGTTATTGCTTCTAAAATATGAAAGAGTGGGGCAACAAATGCAACTTAGATATTTTTATGAGATGCCGCGTGGTCGTAGAAGAGGATTAAATTTTTGCATTTTATAAAAATTTTTAAAGAAAAGAATATATTTTATTATTATTATTATTTATTATTATTTTAACTTTTAATAAATTAATCTTTTTAAAAAAATATGACTCAAATTTTTAATTCAAATATATACAAAAGTATAAATAATATAATTAAAACTCTCTTCTTATAAACTATAAATAAAATTAATTAAGCGTCAATCACCGGGAGAGAAAGCTCAAAAAATTGTAAGGTGTTTCGATCAAAAAACAATTCCTGATCTTGTTAGTAGGTACGCTAGAATTGCTTTTTAACACATACACCAAAGAATTATTTTTTACAATTTGAAAATTCGAAATTGTGAAGTATAATTTCGGATTTTTAAATTAAAAAATAAGTAAGTCTCAAATAACTAATCACTAGAGCTCAACAAAGGAAGATAAGAAAATGGCAAAAATTGCAGCTGGGGCATAGACATCGAGAAATAAGACAAAAGAGGGAATGTAAAGGTAGTGGGGGTAAACATATTGATAGACAGGAAGTGCGATCTTTAGAGGCCACTTTAAACAAGGAAAGAGAGTCTCTCTCTTTGTTTGACATCAAATTTAGTTGGGTTATGTTATTGTTTGTCCCAAATTTCACATGAAATCTTATTTATATTGAAGTTTTTTAACAATTGTGTCGTATTTTAGACTATTACCGTTCATAATTAATTAAAACTTTATAGTCTAAGACATTCTGAAAAATATTATATAGCTACTGTTAATAAGTGTCGAAAAATTTAAATTTGGCGCATTCGCATTTCCGGATATGTCCGCCATCAGAGGCCACTTTTTTGGTCTCCTTTTCATAACGATTAGATTCCCTCTTTTGTCTTATTGCTCGATGGGCATAGACCATAGCAAATCCTTAAACATCCTGTCTAGCTTACCCGTAAAAAAGGGTTTTTACCCATATATTTTGGTGGCTACTAGCATGTACAATCGTTTGCACTGGTGATGGATTGTTTAATCCGAAAACGTTTTGCAATGTGTTTGTGATAGCCCGTTTGAGGCATTTTTATATACCTTTTATAAAGGATTTTAAACAAAATTTTTTTGTGATATATGGTATACAGCCAACTACAGGAACTTAGTTTCCTCGTGGAATTTCAAAAAATTAAATCCAAAAATATACCATGCAATACCAAAATTAAGAATTTACCATGCAGTCGTAAGACCTATAATAACATACATATGTACATGAAACATGGACGACGTAAAAACAAAATAACAGCCGATTGAACGTCGCAGAAAGCCAGATAAAGTAAAAACATAAATAACATCTTGTACGTATCTACGCAATACCTTGTAAAAATAATATTGTACATTTTTGAGGACGAACTCATATTTGAACATCGAAACGCCCAATAAAATATGTATTAATAAATATTGTGTCATATTTCTTGTATTCTTCCAAAAAAATAAAAAAAAAAAATAAAGTTGGACATATTGAGATGGATTACTGAATACTATAGAGTACAGGTAGTTGGAGCTACCGAATATTTTAATACAATCAGACTTGGTGTGAACATTTTGGTTAAAAAAATAAATTTGATTTTTATACTACACATGTAGTTGACGTTTCTATCTCCAAATTCTTTTTTTTAGTTCTTTTCTAGACGCGTGTTAAACAAATTTTGTTTATATTGCAATTTTTTTCTTTTTGTAGATTTAATAGTGATATAAGTTTGATACATAGACATACAATACAAATAGACTAACTGTTGCAATACAGATCCGTTCCCCCAGTGCAACAGAGAAAACTGACGAAAGTCCCTGCATCTCTTTCTAATTTGTCAGGTTTATCGAACGCGTGACCTATGACCAATGAGAAGGTCACGTGGTCAATAACCCCGTCCCATTAGAAAAATATGCAGGGATTGCTTTTCTTCAGTTTTCTCTGTCGTATTGCGGAAACGCGACTGTATGGCAGGTGTTAGTCTATTTGTATTATATTATGTCTATGGTTTGCTACATGCATTTTCCCTTTTATCTTTTATGCGACAACGTTATCAGCGATATCTAAATTGCTCCAATCTTTTAAAATTATATGGTTCTATTGTTAAATTTATGCTCTAGATCTAACCATCAGCATAACTAGGAGCTGTTTTGTACCTTGGGCCGTTATTGGATTTCATCGTAAATAGGTGCTATTTCTATCTTATTAAGCTGTGACTATTTGAATTGAAAATCTATATTTTATTCTACTGTTTATTAACACAGATTTTTTTGGCGCCCATTTCCATCTTAAGTTTTTGGTTTCCCGTATCATTATTACAACAATTTTTCGGGATACCGACGTAGGAAACCCGTTGCTATGTATTTGCATGTTTCGATGTCCAACAGTAGAAAATTTGTCTCGTTGTAAAGTCAATATTATTTTATTAGGAAATATGATATTGTCTAATAATAATAAAGTTGTTTTGCTTCGCTTTCTCAGACTGCTACCGTCGTGCTCTCTGGTATTTGATATTTCGCCGGTCAAGCCACAATTTCTATATGCATTAACTTAATGCTGCTATCCTGCTTCCCCAACCCAGGTAGCAGTTCCGAAACCAATAAAACTGCTACACTCATGCTTTCTATTAGCCAGCCCAGGATTATAGCTACGCATTGTATGCGTAGCATCGTACTGATGTTAGTGCTGCCCCTTATAAGTGAATGGAATATGAAAGGAAAGTTTTGGCAATTTAATAAGATCTTGTGTGTTAGAATATAACTTTTTCAAGAAAGTAAAGGGATATCAAACCGCTATTCGAATTTAATCAATAGCTAAAATATTAAAATGCTATAGAATAATGCTTTATTAGCATTAATAAGTTTATAATAGACACTTACTTAAGTTTGAAAATAATTAGAGCAAGTAATATAAATTATCACCGTGCCTATTGTACATAAAAATAAAATAAAATTATTATAATGTTAACAATTTATATTATAACATATTTAAATACATTAGCCAAATATTCCTGAAATTCCTTGATAACTAAACTGGTGGATATTTAAATAAATTTTAAGTTCCCAAAATGTACCTACTATAAAATTTAAAAATCTACGACTAATACAATTATTGACAACATCGCAGGGGCTTAGTTGTGTACGCTAAAAACTATATACGGATCCCAAAAATATTTTATCCAGTTACGGAGTCCACTTGATCCTACATGTTGGTCGGAGTTTACATAATGCGCTACTTAGATAATAATATACACGGTGTATATTCTACTGGAGTTAGTATAATACCGTTTTAGGACGGAGCCTACATTAACCGCTAGAAGTATATATATATATATATATATATATATATATATATATATATATATATATATATACATAATATGGCTCATATATTTTGGAAACATATAGGTATAAATAGGTAGGTATAAATACATACCAATGTTCTTATATGTATATATAACACATTTGAGTGAAGGGGCCAGAGGTAAAATATGTAATCATATATATATACTGTTTTAATTCAGGGAGAGTTTTAAGGATAGAAAAAACTTAAGAATATGATAATCATTTTCGAGAGTGTGGAATAATATTTAAATTCTTTTACAATTTACACTTTACAATTTCACTACTTACTATTACACATGTTTTCTAGCGATAAAAAGGCCCAATGTCAATTTTTCCATTAATGGGTTATTCACACCCCTTAAAAATAATACGCGGAGTTTAGATCATTTTCACCTTTGAATTTAAGAATAAGATGAGCCTAATTTTAAAATTTCATGCAAATTGGTTCAAATTAAAAAATTCGGAGGTAAGACCATATTTTTAGCTTCAATGACTGCACTACTTAATCTCACGTAACTACATTTATGCAAGCACCTGAGCACAGACAAATTTCACTGTAGTTTAAATTGATTGTGAAGAACTAACAATGAACTAAATGAACAACTAACTCACCAATGTAAAATTTTTCGAAGCTTTGCATGAACAAAAAATCTGTCTCACATTTAAATTACAGTATGTCCTTCAAAGTAAACTGGTTAAAGGTGCTATCAATTATTTCCCACCCACTTTAGGTTGGTTCCCTAAGCAGAATAATTAAAAGGTGAACAGGATTCCACCCATTAGCTTACCATGAAGCTCTTCTAACATGTTGATAAAGTTCAACTTCATATGGTGGAAGTTTGTCAATTCCTTAATGCTTGCTTCTTGTTAACCTATACCTCAAATTATATATCAAACTTTGTCCTGTATCTTTGGAATTATAAATAAATTTAAACAATTATTGATGAATATGTTTCAATACTTCTTCTCAACATGTTCACAACTGGAAATGGAAATAACTGATGTTTTGCAAATAAAATAAAACTGTGACTTGGTATCACAGTTCGTTAAACCATGTAGGTATAGTTGGTAATGTATTACAGAAATACTTTTAATTATTTTGTTGGAAATTCCCAACAATTCAGTAAATGTATTTGTACAAAACATCTAAATAGTCTAAAATATAGTGATTCTAATTCAAATTATATACCAAATTATATACGCATTGAACTAGTATCAAATATGACATATAGATCACAAAATAATACAAGTACATAAATGGCATTTAAAAACTGATATAGGTAGGGGAAATTAGGTTCATAAGAAATACTTTAGTCTGGCATGAAAGAATTTAAATATCTCTCTTGTATACTAAAATAGTTATAGACAAAAAATGATAGTAATGATAACAATATTCTCTATTCAATGCATTCTACTGTCATACAGCTAGTCAACATAATATGGAACAAATATAGAAATGTTTAAATGACAACTGTAAATAAAAAGAGATGCAAAGAATGAGAAAAAAAAAACTAAGCAAACTAAATTACCAGACTATAAAATGTATAATTATAATGATAAATATATTGGGTACTCTAATCAAAGTTGCAAAACAGAAAATTTGATTAGCATACTATTTGAACAAAAAGGATTGTTTGGATTTTGAATAAAAAAATTGATGTTTATGGCTAATTACAATGAACACAGATGCTTCTATATTTCTTGGCAGGAACAAATACTTAAATTCTAATATAATGGCCAATAAGTTTCTAAATAATTTAAATACTATTTTGTAGATTACCTGACTCACTGTGTTCTGGTTTAGTTTTTATACCTTGGATATCTATTGATATTGATATCTGATTCTTAATATCTTCTTGGATACTACTTAAGTTATACACATTGTATTCTTCTTTAACTTCATCTTTAATATATTTTATATTTTTTGGAATATCAATATTATTTGTATGTATGTCAAACTACTCCTTAACTTCAATGTCTATATTCTTTGCTTCAACCTTACTTTACATTTGTTAAGACATTATTTTCTGATATTCACTCCATTTATTCTAAATATTTCCACTTTTAAAATTCTTACATCCTCAGGTGTCGAAAAAATCTGGAATAAAAACACTGTTACCTGAGGGTATTTTAGGAAAACCATTTCCCTACTGGAAAATAAAGGTTAATTCTAAAACAAAATAAGGAAAGGAAACTGTTTTACCTTGCTTGCAATATTTATATCCAATCTTATAAACTTACAGCTTTTTGTTGTTAGTTTACACACAATCTATTAAGTATGTATGCCTCCTTTTAATATTTTAATCATAGATAAATAATATAATATAATATAGAAAGTATAATAATATAATATAGAAAGTTTTAATTTTTCAATATTAGCAAATATTAGGTATGGTATATTATTACTTGAACATAACAGCTGATTTAAAACACAAGTGACAAGTGCACAGACATGACATATGAAGCACAGAACAAAATAATATATTGTTTTATTATTCTGTGTATGAAGTATGGTTACGTCACAGTATATAGAGGTTCCACAGTAGAACCACTCGTTTGTCGGCACTTTGATCTTAGGAGGAAGTAATGCCGGCAAAGTACGAAATTGATAATTCACAGTGGTAGATGCGGCGGAGCAAGCACGCTCCTTTGGTAAACCTTACAGAGCCGTATTAAAACTTTCTGAGCCTACTACTATTATTTATTAAAATAAAAAATGCGGCTTAATGTTAATATTACAAAAACAAAAGGTTTAATAAATAAAAAACAATATTACAATTCAATGTTTATATTTTTCAACGGTATTTAAAATATCAACGGTATTGCGCAAGTTTTAAATCTCAATGGTTTTTAATACATTGTACACGTCATATAAAAAGGTTAATTTCGAAGCTCTTACGGCATTACTATTAAGCCAGGTTTATAAACGGACATAGTACATAATCATAAGTCATGAACATAACTTTAACCACAATCATAATTCACAAGATATAAGATTGGTTTATAACTAGACATAATACCTAACCATATCTAATATTTAAAAACTACTTCAGAAAATACAAACCTAACCAAATTTTTATAGATCTTAAAGGATTTTTTCTGGTCTTTAGATTCATAGAAAAGTGAAATAATTTTAAATAAATATGAAGATTAATAGAAAAGTTGCTTTGGCCATTTGGTTTTTTTTAGGGCTATAGGTAGATACTTTTTCCAAAGTTTGAGTTGTTTGATTATTTTGTAGAACAACTTCGCTGTCCTCTCCACCTAGCGGTACGGTAGCTAATTCTTCCCGTTGTTCCTCATTTACTGGATCAAAACTATTTTCATCATCTACAACAGAAGTTTATAGGTTGTCTTATATGAAGAAAGTGTCATATTGTACATTAAATATCTCTAATCTACAACATTTAATTTTTTATTACCAATCTAAATTATTTTTTTAAGTACAAGGAAGCCTTTTGTTATTTTGAAATCAAAAATATTCAACAAATGCAAATCCCAACAAATTTGTATTCTAAAGATAAAAATAGAAAAGAGAATAGCAGGAAATGGATTATAATTTCTTAGAAAGTTGCATACCGTCTTTTACTTCGACAATACATGGTATTTCCACAGTATATAGAGTGAATATCCCTCTATATACTGTGGTATTTCCACGTCAAAATTACGCTTAAATATTTTTGTATAGAGCAGGTAGATTTCAAGGGGCAGCTTGGTATTTCCAGATCAAAAATTACCTTTAATTTCGAGGGGATTTAAAATGAGTTGAATGAAGGAATAATACGGTATGCGGTCACAGAATCAATTCCGATTTTGATGTTGATAATATTAAATTTCATAAGTTGTGGTTTTTTACACCAAAAACTAATAAACTATAACATGACACAAGAAATAGGTTTAAAATAAGTTTGATATGTTTTTAATAACAAATAGTAAAATTGTTTGCATAGAAAACAAGCTATAATTTATTACAACACTACAATGCAACAAATTTGTACGTCAACAATATAAATAGCAGAATATTCTTAGGTTTACATGGAAATTTCAGCTTTCAAACATAAAAACTCACCTTGATCAACATTCGAATGTTGGTTAGGACTGTCTTCTATTGAAGAAAATAAACTTGGTACTGCGTTTTTGCATAACCTGTTCCGAGTTTTATTTGAAAACATAGTAGTTTCAAAATGCACACTGCATAATCTATTCAAATTTAAGTTAGTTTTCTTCAACAAATCTTCTCTCTGGCACAACATTGCCCAATTCCGTGCTCTGAAAATAAATTAAATTTACTCACTATTTAGACAACACTAAATTTGCCGGCTATTATTAACTTTCATAAATATAATACCTATTATATATGAATGTAGAAAACACACAATATTTATGCCTAGGTGAAGATTCAACTAGTATGATATTGGATAATAATCAGAAAATAACTAGCTGTGAGAAATATAAGTATTTGGGAATTCATTTCAACAAAGAAGATACGGAAGATGCAAAAATTAAGAGCAGAATAAATAAAGAAAGAATGATAATTAAATCATTGAACTGAGTTTTGTGGAGTACCGATATAGGGAAACAAAGAAAAATGAGAATATACAACACCATGATTAAGAACACATTGGTATACGGATTCGAAACATGGAGAATAAAGAAACACCAGTAGAACATCGAGATTGGACCGGGTTAGAAATGAGTAAGTAAAGCGAAGAATGAAATTACAGGAAACGGTCATATATGCATTGAGAATAAACAATTAACGTGGTACGGACATGTTCAGAGAATGGGGGAGGAGAGACTGCAAAAGAAAATTATGAAATGGATACCTACAGACAACAGATAAAGAAGAAGGGCAAGAATGGCGTGGATACAAAGAGTAAGACGATCAATGAGTGTACGAGGATTAGAAGATGAAAATTGCAATTATAGAAGATATTGGCAACAAGGCATCGGACAACGTCGGAGGACGTTTTGAACCCGAGTTTATATATATAAACATATAATATATATATATATATATATATATATATATATATATATATATATATATATATATATATATATATATCAACATATCTTTAGAAAATTTTTCCTCTTTGTAAATATAATTATTGTATTTGAAGTATTTAAAAAAACTGCACCTAACATTTTACTATTTCCAATAATAATTGATGCTATTCTGTTAAGGTGGTTAAATAAGCAAATTTAAAATTATATACGTACGTAATAGCTTCCTTGGGAAATCGGAAAAAACTGTAGTTACAATTTTTTGAATTGTTCTTACACATTTTCGCTGAACACCGACTAATACCACTTCTACTTTTACTCATGTTCACACAATATGTACTTCACAATTCTAACAATTAACACACTAACTCAATTTAACCAAAATACGGCACTGTTCACCCTTACGTTTCTACGCGACTAGCAATAGAAGAATGATTCTCGAGCGACTAAGAAATAAGCGCAGTCGCCCTGCGCGTTGACAGACTTTACTTCCAATTTTTCCGAGAGTGGTTTCACTGTGGAACCTCTATATACTGTGGTTACGTTGTGAGCCGAATGTAGGCAACTTGCGGTTACTTCCTAACTTTAGAGGGTAGGCGCAAATTTTAAATGGACCAAATAGGCACTGTCGCTCCTATCCCTATTTTATCTTTCTTTACACAGCAAATTACGTGTAGTAAAACTCTCACTGGTATGATAGCAGTAGCTTTAAAACTGTCGGTATCAGAATCGGCTTAGCACGTGTACGGTCCGTCCCAACCCCTTCCTTCAGTGCGTCATTGTTGATCGAATTCTCTCTAAAGCTGGATTTATAGTTTGACGGACTGTAGACGCAGACGCACTGGAAAAAGATCAACATAGACTTTTGTGTATTTATAAATGAACGTAAACGCAAGACGGGACGTAAGCGAAACGCACTGTAACGGAAGAGTTGGTCAACTTTCAACTTGTACAGTGCGTTTCTTACGTCTGACCAATCAAAAGAAAGAATGGGTTATGTTCATTGCACCAATATTGAAATATGCCAAAAATTGATCTGGATCTTCTGTCTTCATCTTTAAAAAATAATTATAAGCATTCTCTATTTTTCTATTACGGTTTATTGGTCTTGTTTTATAACGTCTTGGTCGCCTTATTATTGTCCTTCTAGTTTTTTGCAATGCTACTGCCACAGCCACCTTTACTTCCAAGCCATGAAGTAAAAAAGGCAACACCGCATTCTATGACGTCGGTAGTCCGATAATTAGCTGTAAGGTCTACCCATCGAGCAATAAGACAAGCCACCTTCCTATTGCCACTACTTCCAAGCCATGAAGTAGAAATTTGGCAACAACGCTTGGTAGTCCGACTGTGGTTTGTTTTGGTTTAACATTTCATATAGGAAGGCTTGTAAAATTTGTTGAATTTATTGTTTTTTTTTTACTTTATTCGAATGTTTTATTTGTAAATTGTGTTTAAATCAATTAGAAAATATTAATATTCGCTCCGTGCGTGACCATGGTAGGGGTACATTGAAACGATGCCAGCGTGCGTAGCGGCGAAATATGACAAAATTGGAATATTGGACAAAATATTTTTACGCATAAGTTTTATCAAAAATGTATGCAAATACATGTTGCGTATTTAATTCTGCTAATAATAGCAAAAACAATGAGTGTAGTTTTTATAGATTCCCAAAGATTACATATAAATTAGAGAAAAGAAAAAGATGAATTCGTGCTATTAATATGAAAAAGTAAATATCACATAATTTCATTTTTATGCAATTGAAATAGGAACAATTTAAATAATTTACCTTGAATGATATTTCATAAGGTTTCAAGCTAACTGCAGATGACTTTAGCTTTTATATCATAACTTACTATTATTGTTTTTAATTATATGCTCTTTTGCGTGAAAAACTTGATTTGCCAGTACTAGATTTTTCGCTTTCTTTTCCGTTTGGAGTTAAAAAGATATATTATGATCAATTGAGAAACTCAGTTTTTAATACTACATTTATTTTGTACATAAACTGAAAAAATATAGTTAAAAAACTAATTTATTAATAATTGTCAATTTCGCATGTATTTAACAATGTCAAACATATGTCATATATTTAACCTAAAAATTGGGACTCCAAAATTGTCAGATGAAGGCGGTAGGTGTCGCATCAGTCACGCACGGAGCGAATAAGTGAAATTTCATTAAATTTAAAACTTTTAAAAATTCTTAACTACAATTTAAAAGGCAAGTATAAATATAACCTACAAAACAAACTGAAAATAATAATACTTTTGCTTCTTGTTACAAAATATGTAAACTAAAAACAACAATAATAATACTTTTGTTTTTTGTTACAGATGCTCTTGCATTGTTGTGTACCCGGTTGCAAAATCAATTATGCCAGTACTTTAAAAACGAAACAGGCAGAAAGTATGTTTTTGTTTCCCAAAGATCCCCAAAGAAGGTATACTGGGTTATGCTCTATTCATAGAGAAGGCTGTACAATTACCAAATCTTCCGTAGTATGTGCCAAACATTTTCATGAAGATGATATTCAGCGGACTGAACAATGAGAAGATAAAGATGGAAATGTACACATTGAAAAGTTAATATTTCCCAAATTAAAAGGCAATGCAGTTCCTAATATATATTTGTTATGTTATGTAACTGTTCATCGTACTAAAGAAAGAAGGAATCCCGAAGACAGAAGAAACTTTTTGCATAAGAAGAGGGAACAAGAGATAACATAATTTTATGTCAATTAGACTTAGACAATAATATCCCATTGAAAAACTGGACAAGTAAAATTACAAGTGACTGTCTATATTTCTATGTATTAAACATTAATCAGTTTGGACACAAGTGTGATAATATTTGTGTAATATGTAGTGTAATAGTTAGCAGTAATTTTAGTGTAATCGTCAATGTAGGTAAGAATAGATTAAGTGGTAATGATTTGAAATGGATTTTACAATATAGTAAATTAACAAGATGGTCACAATTAGAGAACTTACTTTCTCATTTAGATCTGCTTTTTAGATAAGTGATAACAAATTTGAGTATTACATTCAAAAATCTTTTGAGAATATAGGCTATTTTAAATCGATATACAAGTTATAAATGGTATGTTACATTCAACACATTTTTCATATATACCTCTTTTAACTTGGTCTATATGACAACAAACCTATTCATATTTAAAATTGCTACTTTTGTATATCTAAGTATGAAAATTCAACAAAAGTTATAAGTAAATAGTAAAATATTTAATTTTCAATTAGATTAATTTAGAACCATATTTATATTGTGTCTGATTTCTTAGGATGAATTTTTTAATCATAATAGTTACACTAAGTTTTTACTTAGCACAAATTTTATATCTTTTGTATTTTTAATAATCTTTTTAAATGACCTGTTAATGTATTGTGTTATATAATAATATATGCTTAAGTACTTAATATTTAAAATTTCTAGAGATTCTTGACTGCATTTGATTGTAAGATTAACTGTTTGACACTGTATTTTAAGTGCAATAAATTTTACTCTAGTGATTATTTTATTGATAATATAACCTAACTATTAATAAAACTTTATATATATTTACTAGGTATATATAAGGTTTTATTCATTTAATTTCCCTAAAAATATTTCTGTAATGAATTGAAGTTTTCAAAATATCAGTTTCCTAAAATTCAAATTAGTTTAATATTCTGGTAGACCTTACAGCTAATTATCGGACTACCGACGTCATAGAATGCGGTGTTGCCTTTTTTACTTCATGGCTTGGAAGTAAAGGTGGCTGTGCCATTTATAAATTGAAAAAATATTAGGGAGTTTTTGTGCAAGCAAATACGTATACGTAACGTATCTTTTTGACATATAAGCATGCGCATTAATGGTTGAACTAACGTATCTAGATACGTCTTACCTAACGTAACGGGCTGATACGTTACGTTCATACGCATCCCTATCGAGCCGAAAGTAACCGAATGCTCAAGGAGATCTTACCCGATTACCAAAATATCAACATTTCATCTTTCATCACATTTGTGGTTAAGTATATTTTTTTTGATTTTTATAAATAATGGAAAGCAGTAGAAAACGATTTCACTTCAGCAATGAAAATGATTTGTTTTTGTTGAAGGAAGTCGTAGGCGATTATCTTACGATTATCCAGAAAGGTGGAATTTAATCCAAAAGCGAAAAATATTTTTACATTATATATCAGACATGGTATAAATTAAAGTGGACGTATAGACGTGCAAGATGTGGAGAAGAAGCGCATTTTCTATGTCCTTGTTTTCTTCATCATCAATAAAGGCACCTAAGTTTATTATTGCATCCATCACCAAAATTAAAAATTGTTGAAAAAATATTTATTATTTATTTTGAATATCAAAAATAGGGTTAAGTGACAAAAGGACAACACTGGCACTGACAACTTATTAGTTTGTCACTATTTCGATGAGGGCAACACAATCGTTACGTTACGTGCAGAACAAAAACTCTCAATTTAACGTTCATCTTCTTCGATACGTTAGTTCTTTACGTATAGGGAGATACGTTACGTTAGGTAGTTACAAAAACTCCCTATTTACAGTCCGTTTCTTACGTCTCCAGTTAACGTATAAATCCAGCTTAACGCATAAAGCTAGAAGTGACAGAAAAAGACGTGAGTCTGTGATTATTATACATAGGACTTAGAAAATTATGTATCGTTCACGAGTATTTGCATATTAAAGCGAATTCTACTTACGGATGAATAATTGGTTTGGAGTTTAGAATACGCTAAATAGATATCCAATCAATGATGCGCATAAATATAATTTGACGCAGATTAGAGAGTTAAAGTGCAGGTGACACGTAAACGTTAACACTAACGTAAACGTAAAGATATTACGTTTACGGACACTATACGTTTTAGCTGTGAAGTGTAAAACGTTAACAGAGAGATATCGCAAGTGCATTTTTATCGCACGCTAATAGCGGAATACGCTATTTTGACATGTACGCAAGCGCATAGTGAATGTTACGTTAATAACGGATAAGGGCTTCCGCTATTTGGGTCGAAATAAGGGGTGGTAATTACGTTAAACGATAATTTGACATTTGGGATGAAACACAAAACTTATTTCAAAGAATACAAATTTAGAAACTATATAAACTGACTGAATTATCTTGTTTGGTTTGTTGAGAAACACGTGTGTTCTTATTTTGTTTAGACTAAAGTTTTTAAACTTTTTGTGCTTAGGATATAAGTTATTAAGATATTTTGTATTATTTTCTAACGTGTTTCTTTTTTTAAATATTTTGGATTGATTTATTTAATGCACCTTATGCTTTGTACAGGTTAACGTTATAAACTTGTAAAAATGGTAAATCCGTAAATAAATGTTTTGTCATGACACTACTGATATATTTTAAATTTAATTTTATGTATTTTTTTCTGAAAATGCTATTTTTTACATCGTAATGTATTTACATTATTTGAATTATGTAAATTATTTATTTTGTTAATATGTGGTTTTTAATTTGTGTCTAGCATTTCATTGTTTATTAAGGTTGAAATATTTAAATAGGTAAATTTTAGTAGAAAAATAAAACTAATCCAATTTTGTTATATACTTGTAAAAAATGGTAACTCCTTAAATAAATGTTTTGTTATGATACTACTGATATATTGTAAATTTAATTTTATGTATTTTTTTTGAGAATGCTATTTTTTACATTGTAATGTAATTAAGGATTATGTAAATTATTTATTTTGTTAATATGTGCCTGTTAATTTTTTTCTAGCATTCCATTGTTTATTAAGGTTGAAATATTTAAATGGGTAGATTTTAGTAGAAATAAAACTAATTCAATTTTTGTTAGTTTATTTTTTCTTAAATTCTTAAATATTCTTGTACAGTGGGTGACTCTGTATTAAAAAATCTCTTGTTTCACTGCCATACAAACAAGTATGAATATTCGTAAATATAACTGCTACATTATTATACACTTTCTACATCTTGCAGCAAAAGTTTTAAATGTTGAATATCCTTCAGACGATTCGGTAAATTAACCTTCTTGTTCTTAATAGGATACAGAGAGCAATTAACTCTAAAAATAATAAACTTCAAATCATTTGATACAACTAAATTTGGTATACTTTGTTTACCTGTTACTTTATTCCTATTGGCAGTTCGTATTTCATTTGGAATTCTTAACAAATTAAATAATAATCCAATGTCATGGGAGCTAAACCAAAAGAAATCTTTGCATTGACTATTGGTTAAATCATTAAAATTAAAATGCACTTCTGCTTGCTCAATACCTTCTCCTTCTAGGAAATGAACAAGAATTAAATCTTCAATTTCATTATCATCGGCACCAGCTATTATTGCTGCATCAATTTTTAAATCCATTTTTCAATAAAAACAGTTAAGTATTCGAGTATTACTAACATTAATTTCTAGGCAGATTTCTATTCTATTTTAGGTTACATTTAATGTCGGTTGTCATAATAACGTTAAGTCTTATCGTACCCCGCCCAGAACAATTTGCGATAACTCTCTTGATACCTGCGTTTCAATAGACCGTTATCCGTTATTTACGTGTTGAAACGGTATTAACGTTTGACGTTGCGATATCTCTCTAACCGTCTAACGTGTGTTTCTAACCTTACTTTTACTCAAATTTGTTGTGGATTAATTACAAATTTGAATGATTAGACAGTGTCCTTTTATATTTTTTTCCTGGTTTGGTTAGTTTTTTATGAAATATTTTGATTGCTTTTACAGCAGAATGGAAGATATCTTTAATATTTGAAATGTGTGGGGAATCTGATTTCGAGGATGATGACATGTACGATGCTGTACTTCTACATGTATTTGGTAATAACTTATTGGAAAATTGATATCCGTCATTTTTATTTCGATTTTTTTTCACTATTTTTAGATTACAATAATACAAACAAAAGATGAATCTTTGGTTAAAATCCCAAAACAACAAAAAGTTTTTAATTTTCGGAGATTTGACAGAAATTCGGTAATACTCGGAACCATCGGAACAATTTGGATAACGTTAAGGGAATCCGTAAACGCACGCAAGGTTACGGAGACCCGTTAACGCAAACGTATGTATTCCTCTACTGCGCACGAGTAGCTGTCAAATTATACGGTAACGTTTTGCCCTGCACTTTAACTCCCTATTATCTTGATCATGACAATACTTTCACAATGTCAAATGTCAACTGATAAAATGATAATTGTCATTCCAGGTTAGTATTTTCAGACATTTTGTATTTATTGTCATAAAAATATTTTAAATATGCCGAGATATACCGAGAAAGAACAAAGACTACATACCTATTTAAAAAAATAACCTTTTCACATTTAATCGATTACGTTTCATCAACTGTCAGATTTAACTAAAATGTCAAGCACTAATTTTCGACATTCTTAAAATCCTAAACTCATAAAGACTTTACATATTTATTTCTTTATTTGCATAAATTAAAATATGGGAGGTTATTACAAAAATGTGTTAGTGTAAAACGAAAAAATAGACGGTTAGCTTAATTGAAGTAAGTACTTTTTACATAAATTAAACTGGCAGACCTATAGAACAAGTGCCGATAAACTGACAGAAGATTAGTGACAGATCTGTATTTGGCAGTGTTGCCATATCATAAATAAATCCTTGAAAGAGCATGCGATATAATATTAATTAATGTTCAACATTCTTATTAAGTTTTTGAAAGAAGTTTAATTAATTTAAATTTAATTTATTATAATTTAAATTAACTTTAATTTTTTAACCTTTTAAATTCTTAAGTTATTAAATTTAATTAAACATCTTTACCGATATATTTTTACTTTGTTATTCACATTATAAGGATTAAATTGTCAATAATGATAATGTAATCTCTGCAATGTAAATTTGAAAAAATATCGATCTGAACAAGCTCCAGTAACTATCTAATACATTAACAAAACGATATTCAGGTACCATTTCACCCCAAAATTATAAGAAAATAGTCATAAAAATCATAAAATTGAAATCTGCTAAACATCTGTTGCAATCTGGCAACTACTGTTTTCAAAATTTTGACAGTATTGCCAAGTTTATTTACTAATCTACCAAAGGCCAATTATAATTTTTTTTCTAATAACTAACTGCAACTAATATCAAAAGATAACATAATAACAAATATTCATTCGTTTGTGTTTTATATAAATTCAAAAAATTGCAAAAAATACCCGATTTCATAAAATAATATAATAAAAATGTACTGTTTCAAAGCATATTTGAGGCATAAAACATACACATAATAAGGACATGGCAATACCGCAGACAAAAATTTGACATGACGTTTATGTCAAATTCTCGGCACTTATTCTATAGATAATTTGCCATTAAATTAATTACTTTCTTTCTGATTTGTAAATATATAGTGAAAATATCATCTATAAAATCGATCAGTAAACCAAGTTCTTGGTTTACTGATCAAGTGATTGACATCGATTTCATTAAATTTTATTTTCGCTTAAAGGAATAAAAAAAATCTTTTTGGTTTTTGTGGATTGTATGTTTGTGGTTATCACTGCTAGCATTGTAGTAGTAGGTCTACATGTTTATACACTATTTAATATTTTGTGCCTATTACTTATAGGTTAGTGGTTTACCCCTAAAAACACGCTTAGAAACGGAAAATACCGACTATTTTTTTGCATTAATTCTTTTTTGTCAAGTTCAAATGTATTTTTTTTTTAATTATTCCAATTGCGCCGGAAATTGATATTAACAAATAACGTTCTCAAATCGCTTTAAATTGGGTAATTTTTTTTTAGACGTATCTCATCGAAGTAATTACTATTTCTTTCCTGTTAATTTTTTGTTAATTAAATGCCTGAATTAGTTATTTTTGGGATTTTTTTTTAAATCTACTAAACTGAATTACAATTCTACATAAAGCTGTATAATATTTAAACCTTTACGTATATTTATAAGAATATTCTGACAAGAATAAGTGGATTCTATCTTGCTAAAAACAATTGTAAATTTAAAACAAAGATTTTTAAGCGACGCAAGCCTGTACAGCCTCGATAGTACACGCTTAGTAGTATTATATATACAGCGATAGATGGCTCAAAATGCATCGAGATATTTTAACGATATGAAAACCAATAAAAGATTTTCAATAAGTAAGTCATCCTTTTTACCGCTTATTTATGTAATTATTTAATTTCACTATTGCAGACGATCCACTAGTTATCCAGAAATAAATGGAGAGTTCGTCGAAGGGGAAACTATGGGTACTAAGTAAGTAATACATTAATTTTTTTTTAATTATTTAATTTTGACTATTATAGACGAGCACGGTATTCTGGAAAGGCGACTGAAGAAGTAGCAGTGATAGTGATTAAGTAAGCCATACTTTTAATTTTTTTAACATGAAATTAATACGATTTTTACCAGTCAATCCCGCAATTTTGAAGAATCTGCCGAGGAGAACATAATAAAGAAACATTCAGCTACTTCTTCTTTAAGTTCCATCTTCTATCGAAGGTTGGAAATCATCATGGCTATGCGGACTGTGTTGACTGCCGCTCTAAAAAGTTCTGCAGTACTGCATTCAAACCATTCCCTTAAGTTCTTAAGCCAGGATATTCTTCGTCGTATTCAGCTACTACGTAATATTCAGCTACTACGTAAGTTTTTTTACCAAATATAAAATGTATTTAAAGTGCAGTAAACTTTTAAACATAAATAAATAATTTATATGTCTTTTAGACAAACTACTTCAGATTTTATATTACAAGGAAAAAGAATTGTAGATGTACAATATTTTATTAGGCAAATACTGCAATTCCCTCACCACGGATGGTTTAATTGCTCTTCGGAAGATATTACGGGAACTAGTGAAAAGCGAAAAGGATTTTATTCTAAATTCACTCTCTTTTGCCCAATGTGTCACGTGAAACATGAAGTAGAAACTGAAAAATGTAAACAACCATCCCTCAACGTAAATTCTGCAGCAATAACTGGAATAGTTAGTATTGGTGGAGGATACACACAACTAACTGAATTAACGTCCAGTTTAAATATCCCACCACTATCAAAAATATTATTTATCAATTCAAAATGATCTAATTGACTTATACCATGAAAGTTCTTGGATATCAATGTTAAGGCTGGACAAGAAGAAATCGAATTAGCAAAAGAGCATATAGGTAGATATTAATGAAGATGGCTATCCTTTTATAACTGTTGTTGCGGACTGCTCTTGGTCAAAGAGATCATATAAAACACATTATAACGCCAATTCTGGAGCTGCAGCCTTTATGGGTTACAGAACCCAAAAGATTCTGTATCTTGGAGTTAGGAACAAATACTGTTCCTACTGTAAATTATACGGAGAAGATAAAGAACACGTGTGTTATAAAAATTTGATAAAAGCTTCGACTGCAATGGAAAGTCAAATAATACTAGATGGACGTAAAAAATTGAATGTCGTAACCACCTCCTAAGAAACTATTGTCCAATATTAAAAGAGTTATCAACAAAACGATATAGTTCCGATGGAAAACTGGTACCAATTTTCTTACGAAAGCTTTTAAAAAATATCATATTAAAATTAAGAAAGGCTGTTACAAAAGCAACTGAATACCATTGACAGTCAGAAAAACCAAGTGAATTAAAAATAAAGTTTTTGAAAAACGATATATCGAATAGCCATCTTCATGTATTTGGAAATCATTCGAATTGCGAAGATATTTTTGTCACAGAAAATCATCAGAAACAAATTATACAATATCAATGAAAGAATGCAGCCTCTTGAAAGATATTAGCTCATGTGTAGCAAGATTAAAATTTCATCTAAATAGTCTTATAAAAAATATGAGTAACAATTTTGCTGAACAATATAACAATGTAATAGCAAAGTTTCTAGGAGGTAAAAGAATAAATTATAGCTCTCGGGGGTCCTATGAAATGAGATGCCACGGTGCTGCTTTGTCGTACAACTCTAAAGGTCATTATTACCAAGCCCTTCACAAAAGCATCACAGGAACAAGTCCTGGCGTATATACAAAAAAATTTATTTCAGTGTGCACAAAAAATACAGCGCGAAGAAAAATGTATTACAAAAATTTGCAAAAATCAAAAATATAAAATCCATGCTCCAGATGAAGATTATGGACCACAAGCACAAAAAAACATTAGAAATTGATCGTGACGAATAAGAGAACATTAAAGAAAAATTTCTATCGGAACTTCATAAGAATAATCAGGAATGTATTTGATTATTCAATAATACAATAACTCAACGGAATTCAAGTGAACATTATTTTAAATGCTTTTAAAGGAAATAAATCCACAGCCTATGGAATACTCCGCAGCAAAATGTTTTACAAAATTATTTCAATTTTCCCCAGCCAAACCACTTTTTTCCACGCCACGCTCTGTATTCCTTGATCATGTCTCAAATGTGTTTGGTGTATCATATTCTGTACACAAGTGCATTGGTTTGTTTTTGGTACCTAGTTTCAAAGCGACAGTTTGGCGCCAGTAACAATTACATAGTAATTTCATAGAAAACATATTGAAATATTTGGTGTATTTTCGTTGTATTTCATAAAAGTTGATTTCATAAAAGGTGAAAAATAGTATTTTAAAAATGGTTTTTATTGACTAATATTATATTTATCTTATATATGGCATCATATGAAAAAGAGCAAGAACGACTACAGCGACTAATGTTAGACTGTCTCAGTGAAAATGAACATAATGAAGAGGTAGTGAACAACAACGACGTAACAGCGAAGAGAATATAATATAGTAAAGCAAGAAAAATATTCTCATTCTGAGAATGAAATTAAAGATTAGAAAGTAGAAGTCAGTCTCTTACAAGTATCTTATTTGGTTGGAAAAGATAAAAAAGTAAGTGGGCTCCCACATCACGAACAAGGGCAGTAAAGTTGATAACTCGTACTAAAAAATCGACCAACACGTTTTTCTATAAAAAATATGCCAAATTCATGTACCTTGGACATTTAAATTGTGTATCTACAGTATGTTATTCTGATAATATGATTTAGCAATACCTAATTTATATTTTTTTATTTCTTTTTGTATATTTAAATTTTTTTTTGTGTATCTTTAGTACTTTTATTTTAATTAATAATTTTTAATTAACAGTAATTTAATATTAGTTTCAAAAAGTCATTCAACTTATAGAACAGTTGTCAAAACAGTCAATACAAAATCATAGTCAGATCATCTGTTAAGCATAACATTTTATAAAGTGATTCCATACCTAAAATTCAGAGCACTTATATCAGAGTAGAAACGTTATGGTGGTCAATAATTGTCGCAGCTATTTATTCACCTTCTAGACATAATATCCTAGTTGAAGAATACGAGAGCTTCTTCCAAACCCTTGCCTCGCACTTCCTGTAGCAGGCGAATGGAATGCCAAAAATACTCTATGGGGATCACAACTAACTACAACGAAAGGTAGTCACCTACATCAATCATTACAGTAAAACAATGCATTTTTCTTATCAACAGGATAACCAACATACTGGCCAGCAGAGAACAACAAAATTCCGGATCTTCTAGATTTTGCTATATTTAAAGGTTTACCTAATACGCATTCCAAAATAGAGCCTAGTTTTGAGGTAAGTTTGGACCATAGCGCCATATAAATATTAAGCACAACTATCATATACAATCAACAGCCATTAAGATCATCTAACAAAACAGCAAACTGGGAACAATTTAAAAACACCAATAACTAGAATATAACGTTATATCGCCGAATAAAAGTAATTACTGTAATACAAAACGCTCCTTGGGAATCTACTTCTATGAGTGAAGAGAAAAATCCTGAAGACAACAATGTGTCATTATATATTAAACAAAATCTAACCGAAAGGAGAGCGTGACACCATTAACACACCGGCTAACGTCAGCGCTTGACCTTCCACTTCAGTTTCGAGCTTTCCGTAGCTAAATAGTGTGATGCCTAGATATTTAAACTGCATCACTTGTTCTATTATCTGACCTTCCAGCTCCAATTTATATTTTGGTAAATTTGCTGTTACAACCATGCATTTTGTCTTTTTTGGGGAAATTAACATGTTAAATTTTCTGGCGGTTATATAAAATAACTGGTGCAGCATAGGTTGTAAATTGTCTTCATTTTGAGAGAGTAGTATTGTGTCGTCTGCATAGCAGATTACTTTAAGTTGATTTTCTTTCATTTGGTATCTTTTTTAGTTCTTACTTTTCTTATTATTTCATCCATAATCAGGTTAAATAATAGAGAAATCAGGAAATCTCCCTGTCTAATCATATTACCAGCTTTAATAGGGTCGGTTAGTTCTTCTTCTACTTTTACTTTTATTGTGTTGTTTTGGTAGATATTTTCGATCGTTTTGATTATTTCTAGAGGTGTCTCTCTTGCGTACGGTAACTGGATAACGTCTTTTAATTTGACTCGGTAAAATGCCTTATTAACGACCACGAAACATAAATATGCCGGTTTGTTGTATTTTAATCTCTCGCTAAGTTATGGTATATTGCTGTAGATTAGAACGTTTGAATCTTTTCAACTCTACAGCCAGTTCAATTAGATAAAATAGTACCTAAACCTATTCTTCTATACATAAGAAGTTCTGTTATAATATCTGGTTTTAATATGGAATTCATTATAGAAATTTTCTTCATGGATTCTTTAGTGGACTCTTTAAAAGTGACTTCATTTTATAATCGGAATCTCCAAGTAATAACCGTCTTCTATATCACCATCACTTTTCTATAATAAATTAAATTAAAAAGAGGTAGAATATCTATTTTTATAGTCTTTTAAAATAAACAATCATAAAAAACAATGTGTTTGTGAATGAGCAGTTGGAAATTGATCCTAATTTTTATCGAAAAATCATCTTCAGCAGCAGTGAGGTCTGTTTTTGGATGAATGGATACGTCAACAAATAGAATTGTCGAATTCTAAACACATTCCAGCCAACACACTTATTTTGGCTGGATTGAATCAATTGGCCATAACTGAGTTGAACGACGTCTGATTTCAACTCGATGTTTGCACATGCCATACAACGCATGCAACATTAGGCATTCTGCACAAGTGGTTTAAGGGCATGGTCATCTCTTGTGGAGGTGATGCGAACTGGTTACCTAGATCGTGCAATTTGATCCCGTTAGACTCCTTCTTATGGAGTTTTCTTAAGCCATACATCCATACGAATTAGCCACAAACAACAGCGGTCCTCAAAGCTCACATAACCCATGCCATCGACCAAATTCAGCCTTATTTATTCATGGAAAATGCAAATTTAGGAAGACTCTATATATAAAATAATCCATTGTTTTCTTTATTAGTTTTTAATAATAGATCGTGCCTTTTTAATAAATCTAATTGATTTAGATTCTGAATCAAATTTATTCTCCTTGTGTATTTCATTTTTAATTACAAAAATCTATTTGCTGCTTTTATTTACCTATGGGTTAAAAAAAAAAGCAAACAAAACAAACCAATGGAAATTATTTATTTTTCAATCGATCGAAATAAATTACCATTAAATTAAAAATAGGTACTTCTAAATCTAACACATAATAAATATGGCCATTTTTATGACATATCACAATAAAATCACTTTAAAATTTATCGAATCATTGCACATACGTTCAGAAAAATATCACCACATGGACACTGAATCGAACTTGCGCGGACGGTGAACGCAACTGAAACAAAAAATACAATTGTAATTATATAACGGAATACTATTTTATAATAAAATTTAAAAAAAATATCGTTTCATAAATAAAAGAGCACTTATTTTAAAAATTTTAGTGACTTTTTGTAGTAAAAACTAAAACGTAGCCAGTAGAGATAATAATCATGTTCTCAGGACCGTTCCGGTCCTAGGGTGCAAGAGGTGAATTAAGTAAAAATAAAATAACTAATTATACAAATTATCAAAACAAATATTATTTAGTAACAGAAAGGTTGAATTTAATAAAAGAAATTGTAATTATTGTATATTTAAATTTAAATTTTTATATAGGTATACAACTTCATAGTTAGAAAATTAAATCTTATATTTTGGTGTTTCATTGAATACCTACATTTTAATCTGTTTCTCGCGCCGCGCGCCGTGTCTAAGATTTTTCAGAAAATACTCGTGTCTGGTCAAAAAATATAAATGAATGCTGCGAGATAATTCCTGCCATTTTAATCTTGAACATGATGTAAAGTTTAACAGTGTAATCATAACAAACTTAAATAAATTGATAGAGGTAATGGATTTTCTAAAGAGCTATGAGCCAAATCGACGCAGAACACAAGTTTACGCCTGAAATAAGTTGTACTAATCTTTCTAGTTTCAGCAGTTAAATTTTATTCTTTGGCAGTTTTTCATTCAGGTCGTTTCTATTCCAAATCTTTTGATGGTGTACTAAAATTTGTTTCTTTTTTAATTAATTATTATATTTCTAACTGAAATATTTTTTCAAATTTAATCGAAAGCAGTATGACCACATTTAAAAGTACCTCAAATATAGACGAGACACTGAAGAACCTTGTTACCATTATCACAAAAGAAGGAGAAAAAGCAATAGGAAAGACTACATGCATAAAACAACGCAACCCTGTCCCATGGTGGAGTCACGAATGCAAAGCAGCAGTTGAATTTAGCAAAAGAGCTTTTGACCAATACAAGCGCTACAAAACTGTTGAGAATAAAATTGAATTCAGAAAACAACGTGCTATAGCCAAAAAGACAACTAGAAATGCCAAACGCCAGTCATGGACTCAATATGTATCAACGTTAAATGCAAACAATTCCATGACTAAAGTATGGAACAAAGTCCAAAGAATATCCTGATTAAATAGTAATCAGAATATCAAAAGCCTTGAAGTATATGAAAAGGCAGTTACTAGTAATACTGAGATTGCCAAAATCCTTGTTAACACATATAAAAACCGATTCAGTAATATTAATTATAAAAAATCTTTCATCAATTACAAACAGCAAGAAGAAAATAAGAAAATTAGCAGTATACCTAATACAGAAGAACCGTTAAATTAAGCCATTTCTTAATTAGAGTATACAAAAGCATTATCGAATCTCAAAGAAACTAGCGCTGGCCCGAACGATATTCCTAGTATTTTTATCAAACACCTTCCAGATAGTCCTTGTCCATGGTCCTTACAAACAACTTCTAAATCTGATTAATATTATTTGGCTACAATAAAAATTTCCTGAAAATGGCATAAATCCACAGTTATACCTATAGAAAAACCTAATAGTATTAAAACAAGTTCCGAGTAATACCGACCGATATCTTTAACATGCGCCATGTGTGTTACTAAAAAAAATTATTAATAATAGACGCTAATGGCACCTGGAGAGACAAGATTTAATTATTCCAGGACAAAGTGGTTTTAGAGAGCCAAGGGCAACCATAGATAATATCATAGATTTTGAAAGTGACATTTCTGAAGCATTCGCAATAAGGAATAAATATCTAGCGGTTTTCTTTGACATATCAAGAGCTTTCTCATCTATCAATTATATAATAAAAAAATTACATAGTTGGAACATCCAAGATCACTGTCTTCTTTATGAAAAACTTCCTTCAAAATAAAGCTTTTAGAGTTAGGACAAACAACACAACATCCGATATAATGTATTCAGAAAATGGCATTCCTCAAGGCTCGGTTATAAGTCCTACGCTCTTTATAGTGGCAATCAATGATATTCTTAAAAATCTAAAATCGCCTATAAAGGCACGCGTCTACACGGATGATCTTGTAGTTTTTTGCAAAGGTAAAAATATACAAAATATATTTTGTCACACACATAAAACACTTAGAACTCTGGTCACAAAAAACAGGTTTCTGTTTTTTCACTGAAAAAACTCGTTTCATCCCGTTTTCTAAGAAAAATGTCACAAACACCCCCAACCTAAGACTATGTGATGAGAACCTAAAACGTGTAACGTCAATAAAATTCTTTGGCATGACATTCAAAGAAACTCTCAGCTGGAAACTTCATATAACAAATTTGATCTTATCTTGTCACAAGCGATTAAATCTTCTTAAAACTCTGGCCAATAAAGAATGGGGTGCGGATCGCCAAACACTTTTAATGTTATACAGAACATTAATCAGATCAAAATTAGAGTATGGATCTACTGTGTATTCACTAAGACATTGCTAAAAAAACTTGACAGTTTTCACAACCTATCTTTATGTATAATATCTGAATCTTTTCGCACAACACCAATCGAAAGTATTTATTGTGAAGTTGGTGAACCGTCCTTAAAAGACAGAAGACTTTATTTAAGTGTAGCATACGCTGCAAAAATCAGGTCTAACCCAAAAAAACCTACTATTCTCCCAAAGTTCCCAAATCTCTTCATAAATAAGCCAAGAACTGCCAAACCTTTCTACGCAGGGATTAAAAGCTATTTGAATCAATTAAACTACACGCTCCCAGAATGCTTTTCCTCCCAATCATCCTTAATTCCTCCATAGCAAATAAAGAACCCTCAGTGCCTAACCCACCTTATTGCTTTTGACAAACATTCAACAAATCCACAGTTCATCAAATCCCCCTTCAACGATATGCTTCACAACTGCAAAGATTATACACATATATACACAGATGCATCTAAATCAAATAAAGGTACTGGTGCTGCCATCATAACCCCAACATCGACAAATAAATACAAACTCCCTTCAGAGTACTCCATTTACTCTGCTGAACTGTATGCTCTATACCAGGCCACCCTTGCTGTCAACGCATCTAATAATACCAATTATATTATACTCACAGACTCTCATCAATCCAATATGTCTACCCAAATAATCCTTATTAAACTTATCAAGATAAAAGAAGAAATACATACCGCTCAACTGAATGGAAAAAATATTATATTATTTTGAATACCATCCCATATTGGAATTCCAGAAAATAAAGAGGCAGACAACGGTGCAAAAGAAGCTGCAATTAGTGATAGTGCGGAGTGTACTAAAACATTTCCGAGTGAAAGTGGCGGTTAAATTTAAAGTGCGATATATGTGGTAAGAAAAGTGGAAAGTGTCATCGGCCAAGCTACGTGATGTTAAAAAATCGATAAAACCCTGGCCCACATTACCAACAAGTCGGAGAGACCAGGTAATATTAACGCGACTTCGACTGGGTCATACGCAACTAACGAATAGCTACGTGTTCTCCAACAAAAAATAACCAAGATGTGACAACTATGATGAAAAATTAACAACCAAACATGTATTAGAGAAATGTCCAGCATTAACGCCAAAGAGCATGTTGTACAGTATACCCAACAAACTAAGTGATATTTTAGGTCTGCAGTGCAATATTTCAAACATAAAAAGTTTGTTTTCAACCTCAATTAATTCTTGTTCGCTATCATTGTTTTGCTAATAGCCAATTTGGCTGATGCGATTTTGTTAATAAAAAAAAAAAACTTCCAAAAGGTCAGTTAACGAGTTTGAAAAGAAAATAATTTGAAGAATAATTTGTTCTTACACAGCAATACACAAAAGAAGACCTACAATGAAATGAATTTTTAAAGAAGTAAAGAATTAAGAAAGAGTAAGTTTTAGAGGCAAAATGGAGTCGTTTAGAAAAGTAGTTTAAAAATGGGATTTCAGCGGAAAAAAAAAACAGAAAAGTTTAATTCGAGAAATATGATATAAAATCAAAAAGAATTGAATATTTAAAGAACTTGAAAACTACAAAGACGAGGGACGACCGATTATACATTATGATAAAATATATTCGTGGTTCACATATTGTACCAAAAGCATGGGACGATTATCAAAATAAATGTTTAAAATCACGTTTATCTAAAGGTCAAAGGCTTATTATGTTGGGGGTGAAGTAGGACTCGAGCCTGGGGCACTTACCATTTTTAAATCGGGGACAAAAAGCGGAGACTACCACAACGAAATGAATAGTGCTAATTTTATAAACAATTTTGTACCCTATATTTATGGGCGATGACAAAGGGGTTATTGGAATGGAGACCAAGAGAAGACTAAAGAAGCGTCGGTCGACCACCTACACAATGGGCTGACGATTTAAGAAGATAAAATAAAAACTGAGTAGCGCAAGACAGACAAGGATGGAAACACGAGGAAGAGGCCTATGTTCAGCAGCGGATTTTTGTTGTTAAAGTTGTTTTTAAAATATTTGATTTACGATTGCTTATAAACTTTCTGGGGACGGGGCGGCCAAATTACTCTCGCATTCGGGTGGCATATACGATAGGAACGGTTCTGCATATTCTTGGAAACTACAAAATAACTATGCTACTTGTACAATGTATTTAAAAAGTAATTCATATAATATAAAAAATAAGTCACCTAATAATATTTAGATCAAAAAAATTTGAATAAATTAAGCCTCTTTTTTTAAGTAAATTAGGAATATACCAGAAGCACTTTAAAATATTTCAAAATAAAGATATTTTAAATGGTATAATTCGTATTTTTTTATTTTTTAATAATTTATTTTATTAAAAAAGCAACGTTCTTCAACAAAAAGGATGATGTAACATTGAGTAGCGATAACAAAACAAACGGAACAGTGGCCAATCAATCATATACTTGTAAAAGAGGAAAGGGAAACGTTATACCAGAAAAATCGATGGGATTGTTCGTGCAAAAGAAAGTGTTTTGAGGTAGTATCAGCAGACGAAAGGAAAAGTACTTTTCAGAAGTTTTGGGAGATAATAATTTTAATACCCAAAATGCGTATTTATTTGAATGCACTCAGATTAAAACAAAGGCCAGCAGTACCAAACCAAAGGAGTCGCCTTCTCGAAGAAGTCATTCTGTCGATTATTAATTAACAATTACAGGCAACACGAGGTATCAAATTTGTAAGAAACATTTCTAAATATTCATGGACTGTAACATAATAGGGGTAGAGTCGAGAATATTGCTAAAAACATCAAACAAGGTTTACTAACACCGAAAATAGGACGTCATAAAATATGAGAGCCACTATTTCCGAAATGACAACTGTAACACTTATTTTATGACAATGGACTACACAATAGAGATGTACTATGAGGTTTACAAAATTTAATGTCTATCGCAAAATCAAGAATGTCTATCTGCTGATAAGTTTCGAAGAGTATTTAATGACGATTTTAGTATTAAATTTAAATCACCTACGTGCCACATATGTGATTCAATTTATGTTAGTATGAAAAAGGCTACAATACAAAGAAATGACGAACAAATTCAAGCGTTAAAATTAAAGCAAGAACTGCATCATAGGAAGGCTAAAGCTGGACAAGACGCGATAAAAAATGCAACAAAAATAGCACAAGAGAGCAACGAAACATATGCAATAACATTTGACCTTCAACAAGCACTTCCAACCCCCAAATTGTCTGCTGGTCCTACATTTTATAAAAAGAAACTTTTTTCTTACAATCTGGGTATACACTCGTTATATCTCACACAGGGATACTTTTATTTGTAGGACGAGTCAACCGCTGCTAAAGGTGAAGACGATATCGGAAGCTGTCTGCTTAAACACTTCCAGATGCACAATATTAAAGCACATACGTTAGTAGCTATCTCTGATAACTGCATCGGCCAAAATAAGAACTGATCTTTGGTTGGAGTGTGGCTTCATTTACTAGCTCTGGGAAATTTATAGAAATTATACATATTTTTCCACAGATCGGACATACAATGTTACCATCGGACAGAGATGTTGCTGTTGTAGAAAAATACGTACGAACTCATTGTCTATATGTATATTCTCCATCTGAGTGGGAAACCATACTAAAAACATGCCAAAAGAAAAATCCATCATCGTTTACAAGATGAATCAAGAAATTTTTTTAAAAGTGTCTGAAATGAGTAACTATTTTGTACAACCCAAGTCTACACTGGCTAATCCATGTAGTATTAGAAATGCTGTAAGAATGCGCTAGTCTACTGAGAACTTTGAACAAATCGAAATCGCTGATACATACAATGGTGAGTTTAATTCATACTCAATTCAAAAAAGAGGAAGAACTGGGATCTTATAAGAACATATTATTCGAGATCTTCAGAAAAAATATGCTACACGGCTTGGTATTAAACCTAGTAAACTTGAACATGTACTTTCGTGTTTGGATTGGATTCCTAACGTTCATCACGAGTTTTACAGGTCATTATTTACAAAGTCCCTGTAGTTTTTTAATTTCTATCAATGTTTCTTGTGTTTATTTCTAATACCACTGTTTAGTATATTTGTTTTATTTTTGTATCCTATGTGCAATTCAATAAACGTAAAAAATGGTATCTACAGTGTTTTTTGTTCAAAGTATCGTTTTACTCGTAAATTTAAAATTTACGCGTTTTCAGCGGTGAAGTTAAAATACGCTAGTTAGAAGATCAACAAGTATACATCTGAAAATACTGCTATGACAAATGTCATTGCAACAGAGCAATCAATTGGTAAACTTTTAAGTTCAATTTCTGAACATTCGTAGAAATGTGACTTACCATTATCTTCACCCGAGCCCTTCAATTGCTCATGTGTTATTTGCAGGATTTTTGAATTTCTAAGATCATCCAGTTGATAAGGTTTTATTTGTATACGACGTTTCTGAGATGTTTACTCAAAATGTTTTCTAATGGTGGAAGATTTTGCTGCTTTACAACATTTATTTTAATTAATTTTGAAAATCTATGCTGTAGTGTGCATTATTCTAAGACCAAATGTCAAAGAAATTGTTACCAAAAATATTTTTTACTGTAGGAGTTATTTACTTATTTTCACAACAAATCTAATTTTCATGTAGGTATAGTAACCAATAGTAGTGTTACGTTAAATTTTATTGACCTTTGCCTTCTATGTTCCCGTATTCATCTGGGGTTTGTATCACTTTAATATTTGCAGTGACGACGATTACCATTTATCATGAACGTGGCTTATTAGGCAAATTACAATCTAATTTGTAACGTGGGGTTCCTTATCTATTACAATTGTAGAAAATTTTATTCTGTTATCAAAACTTCAGCCGATAATTTTAAGCACCAATCTATAAAAATATTTATTTTTCCTGTGTATAAGAGAAGATATGTATGATAAATATCAAAAAATATGTTTTAAACTAGGTATGTGCCTATTTACGACAGAATGATACTTCTTCAGATTAACAGCAGCCCATTTAAATATAATATCTTGTAAGTGCATATTAGAATAAAGTACGACAAAGAAGTTGTCTTTTACAAACTTAGTACAAATATTATAATCAATGACTTGAGCCCAAAAATATAAAAAGAAAATATACATGACTGGAGTGGTAAATTTTGTCATGATTCTGAAGAAATGCCGTATGATTTTTGTCGAAATGTGACAAAGTTGTAACAAATACCTAGTATCAATTGCCAAAAAGAGAACTATATACCTGAAAAGCACCAAGGTGTATAATGGCCAAAGGTATAAGATATATGATACACCGAGACCCAAGCCCCTATCGTTAGCCGTTTTGCTCATCCATAGGTCGATGCAATACACCAGCGTATTCTAGTCTAAGTAGCAGATCTATTAGATTTTTAAACTACTACGATTGCCTTTTGTTTTCTGGCCAGGGTCCGAATCATCGACCACTAGATCATTCACAGTACAGTGAATTCGATTCGTTTGCCTGGTCCGCTTGTCTATTTAGCAACTAATACATCTATAGTTCAGAACTAAAACTTTAAAATGATAATAATCATGTGAACAAGAATTTTAACCCGGCAAATGTATTGTGGGGTAAAAATTACCCACGTCGTTCATTAGCGCTTGTTAAAATAGTGGCAACATCGCCAGATTCATCTGGCGCCACGAGTACCTTCCCATAATATAACAGATCTTGTATTGCATCATAAATTTCAGTATATAAATAAGATTTGAAAGAGTGGTGTCGCGTTCTTTGGACTATTGGGTGATTTTAACCCCACCACACAGTTGAAGTGCAGTAATATTTAGTTTTTGGGAAATTTTAACCCCACAACACCGGTTAATTATTAACAGGTAAGTTCTTATACTAGCACAATTCATCTTTATTTTTTTAACAGAAACATAATTTAATTGGTAGGAATATTGAAAATTGATTAGATATTTTTAATTTCAGACATATAGAAATATGTGTAGTTGGGAGAAAGAATAAAAAGCTCTCTTGAAGCTTTGGCAGGATGAATTAACTGGATCAGAGTTAGGATCAGAAAGCGAATCTGAACATGAAAGTCAGCAGGTTAGCTCAGTGAGGATGTTTTAGAAAACCAACTTCAATCAGTGGAAAATTGTCAGCCTGGAAGTTCTAATCAGAAAAATCAATCATCGTCGGAAGATCCTTTTTAAGACAACAATAAGTTTGAAGATAATATTTTTATAATGATAAAGTTTTTATCGGACGGGATGGGAAAACAAAATGGGCAAAGAACTGTCCTAATAACTCGGTTAGAACACGACAAGAAAATATAATAACTTTACTTCCCGGTGTTCGAAATAATGCAAAATATTGCAAGTCGCCCATTTCTTGTTGTGAATTATTCAAAGATAATATTATTGTGAAAGATATTGTCTAGTACACTAATAAAAAAATCAGTTTAGTTGCTCAGAATTATAATGACCAACATAAATATATCACCAAGTCTACGGACGCAGAAGAAATTCGTGCAGTTTTCGAATTATTATATCTATCAGGCGTTTGTAAAGCCAATAGGTTAAATCTGGAGGATCTGTGGGCTACAAATGGAACAGGAATTGACTTTTCAGGCTAACGATGTCCCTATAAAGATTTATATTACTTTTAAAATGCCTACGATTCGATAATATCGAAAATAGAGAAGAACGAAAAAGAGCAGATAAACTGGCAGCTATACGAGCTGTTTTTGTTCGATTTGTATCCAATTGTCAACAATATTTTATTCCTAGTCGATACCTGACGATCGATGAAAAATTAGAATCTTTTCGAGGACGTTGTTCCTTTCGGCAATATATCCCCAATAATTCGTTCAAATATGGAATTAAAATATTTGCCTTAGTGGATGCCAAACATTCTACATTTTAAATTTAGAGGTATATGTTGGCTCAGAGCCTGAAAGACCTTTTCAGTTTAGTAATAGACCGTTTGATGTAGTAAACAGGCTTGTAAATCCACTCCGAGGTACTAACCGCAACATTACATTCGACAACTGGTTTACCAGCATACCGCTAATGGAACATTTGCTTAATGAACATCGGATAACATCTGTTGGAACTATTCGTAAAAACAAGAGGGAAATACCGACAATCTTTTTGAGTTCCAAAAACAGCTAAAAACCACGCAATTTTCGGATTTAAAAAAGACATTTCTTTGGTGTCCTTTGTCCCGAAGCAAAATAAAATAGTATTAGTAGCGTCTTAAATAAAATATAGCCATAATTTAAAATCTTAAGGTTTCATGTAAAAATAAAATATTTTCTCAATTCTATAAATAAAAAAAAATGGGGTGATGATTACCCCATCACACAGCTCCAGTCAGAAAATTTCACCACACAGTCGCCGGGTTACTACGTATGAAGTAAACTAAAATTAAAGAAAACGAAAATACTAAATACTGTCAAACAAATATAAGATCTGAAAAGAAACCGTGAACGACGTCTAAAATATTGTAGTTTATGAAAACACAAAGAAAAGCTAAAAACAACTTTGACACGTATTAGTAGAAGAAGCGAACTTAGGACCAGTGTACGCAAAAAAGATTTGCACCAGTGAGATTTTCGTCTACGAAAATTGTTTTTAGGGGGAAGTCCAGGAGTAGGAGTGGCGAAGTTTTTTGCTTTACTATATGTAACTTTTTTTATATCTTTTTTGATTTTGAAATATTTCTTGGTAAATTTTGTCATTATATAATATTTTTAAAATATTTATTACACTACGGTATGATAATTAAGTTTGTACATACGATATTTAAATATTTTTAAATTCTTATATCTACATATATTTTAACACAGTAAGTTATATCTAATAGAAACTAAAGATAATTATACCATTTTTATAAAAAATAAATAATGTTTAAATAAATACCTTATATTATCCTTGGAAAAGGGAGATTCTCTGGAAGCTGATATAGACATTGTTGATGAAATAATGGATATTGACGGAGAAACATTCGGCGATTCTTTGTTTTTGTATGGATATTTCCATGGACTTGGCTCCAAACGAAATTCTTGGTTGGCTTTAGACAAGTTACCTTTATTTTCATTCCCATCATCCCGATTTTTATAGCTCAGTCTCCTAAAGTACAACATATTATAAATAATTTAAATCAATAAAATGTATTTATCATATATTAAATAAATACTAAATTAGTGTCATATTAGAGTTCTTTCTAGTGTCTACCCCAAGTATTAAAAAAAGTGTTCCACGTGCGGAGTAACATTATATTTCACTTATATTGGGCTGACAACATCGTGCTGGTCGTGATGCTGATAGAAAGTATTGATGAGATAGAAAATTTTTGTCTATAATAATATTAAAAGGCTTCTCCAAAATAAATAAAAATATATGAGAAAGAGTAAAAGAAAATAAACGAAAGATAAATAAAAGATTGTAGAAGTTGTAAGAATGAAAGACAGGATAATGCCAGTAAACTATGTACTTGACAGAGAAATGCTAAATTTAGGGTGTGTATGAGACTGAGATCAGATTGGCAAAAATCGACAGTTCTATATGATCCATATTATATATACTTACAGAAATAAGTTATAATGCGTAAACGAAGAATAATAGCAAGCGGATTTAGGAACAAAATTAGCTCCAAATATTTTAGTTTCTAACCAAACATAAAAAGGTAAACAAACTCAGTTTGCTTGTGCTGAATATTGAAGATGCAAAACAAAATCAAAATATTGCAGAGTAAGATTACTGATTTAATGGATGATACTAAAAGGCGAGAAAGAAATGTTTAAATGGTCAATATCAATGAGGCAGATAAAATTGAATAATTATCAGAAGACATTATTTGGACATCATTAATGAGAAGGCAACCAGAATATAGCCGCAAATGTCAATTATGGAACAAAATATTTGAGTTTATCAGTGTTGCGATGTACATATAATCGATCGGAAAAGAGCATGTGATATATGAATTAATTAAACATGGTAAACAAACGTAAAGTGGTAAAATAATAAAAAAAAAATATTACTTTAGACATAATAATATTTTTTAGCATATAACAAATTAGATAAATTTACATGTACAGTTGCGGTCACGGAATAGTTTACAGGTTCACGTATCTAGGAGCCCATTTTTTAAATTTTTACTTCGTTTAAACGCACCTTTTACGTCAAAGTGACGTTGCCAGTGGTGTACTAGCTAGAATAGGTAGATTAAAATTAAAATATCAAAATATTTTACAAAATGAAAAATATAGAAAACAGTTTTTTGAATAAAATGGATTATGATCTTAATAACGAAAATAAAGAAGTCTTTTTTTTTAATATGCATTTTATTTTAAATCTATTTTATATTAAATAACGATAAACAGTGATAAATAATAATTAATATTTGGTGGATTATTAAGATATTGCATTGACGTTTTGAAATTTTTTGACTTTGACATTTATCAAATCCGTACGACACTGCAATTTTACAGTATTACAATATAAAAAGTAAGGTGTAAACTATTCCGTGACCGCAACTGTACATTGAAAAGCAATAAGGTAAATAGTTTTAAAACTTTTTTATATACATATACATTTAAAGGCAATAAAGTAAGTGGCCAAACACACTGCACAATTTTAAGTAAGTAACAGTAAGAATCATAACAGTAGGTAATCTTGCAGGGAAAAGTAGAAGGAAAACGGGGACCAAGAAGGCGAAGGATGTGAAGCTGAAAAATCTACGAACGTGGTTCAACACAACAACCACAAATCTTTTTAGAGCAGCAGTGTGCAAAGTGCAGATTGCCATGATGGTCGCCAACATCCGAAACGGATAGGCACTACAAAAAGAAGAAGAACAGTAAGAAAATAATAAAATTCAGGTACTTTCCTAAATGATGAAGGAATGGTCTTAAAACTTACATTTGGTGGACATCTGTTGCAATCTGGCAACTGGCGGTTTGAGGATGTCCAAATCAAATTGCCAAAAAATTTCTTATAATTAACTGCAATAATTAATCTCGAAAGAAACAAATACATGTTTGCTTGTTCTTGTTTTATATAATTGCAGAATTCATAAAATAATATTATTGCGGCTATATTCTGGTTGATTGCTTATTAATAATGTTCGACTTTCATTGTATTGTATTGTATTGTATTACCAAATATCAAAATATAATAATTTTTTTTGTTTGTATTAAAAATATGGTATTTTGAGAACGATTATGTGTCAGGCCATGAGTTCTCTGGATGTGTGTATTTTCACATTGTGGAACGACATACATCCTTAAAATTCATGCTATGGTATGCTGGACGAGCCATACAGCCTGTAGTCACTACCCCGAAGTATGAGCGGGAACACAATATTGTATAATACTCATACTCTCATGGTTGGCACCTAGCACATCATGAGGGCCTTCACATTTTACCTTACTTCAACTTGTCTTGGGTAAAATGACTTTAATCTGTTCTATCGGTCTCCCTTGACCACCTCTTGCTTTTTCCGACCCCGAATGGCGATTAGGTTTCCGAAGGCAGACGGGTCACTATTTTCAAATCTTTACTCTATTCTAAGACCGAGAGATTGCCGGTATAAGCAATCCCCCACTTACTGACCAACGGCTTAGGGCGGATGAGTTGGTAAGTGGCAGGGCACTCTTTTGTCCTGGGGTTGAGAAATCGGCCCCGAAGGCGGATGAATCAACAAATAATGGTCAACGGCATAAGGATGTAGAAGGCAAGGGAAAACCACTACATTAAAGATCCCAAAGGATATCTCAAAAAAAATCACAAAATGAAGAATCAAAACGAAACGGCCCCGAGTGCCTGGCGTCTCTTAAATGGGACAGTAGTGCGAAGAATCTCCAGGAGGAAAAACAAAATAAATAATATAAATCATATTGCAACGTGGAATGTACGAACATTATATAAAACTGGACAACTTGCAACAGTATCACTAGAAATGAGCAGACTTAAAATAGGTATACTTGGCCTTAGCGAAGTAAGATGGCCCAGTGCTGGACAGTGTTATCACAACGACATTGTTCTTTATTACTCGGGCATCAGTACTGGTGATCACAAAAATGGTGTAGGAATCATAATAAAAAAAGCACTATAATGAAAAAAGCACCCTATAATGAAAGAATAATAATGTTACAGTTAAAAACCCACCCAATAAACATAAACATAATTTAAATTTATGCTTCAACATCAAGCAGCACCGATAATGACATAGATGTATTCTATTCAGATTTAGAACAACTAACGAAAAACATAAAAAAACATGAAATCAACATAATAATGGGCGACTTTAACGCCAAAGTCGGTAAAGGGAAAGTAGAAGATATCGTAGGGAATTATGGTCTAGGAATTAGAAATGAAAGAGGAGACCAATTAGTACAATATTGTCAAGAGAAAGAACTAGTCATCACAAACACCTTTTATCAATTACCACTAAGAAGACTCTATACTTGGAGTGCACCAGGAGACAACAATAATAATCTGATAAGAAACCAAATCGATTATATTCTTGTCAACAAAAGATTTAGAAATTGAATTAAAAGCGTTAAAACATATCCTAGTACTTCTTGCCAACGTTAATATGAAACTGAGAAAACAACAGAAAAAAAGTAAAATTCAGAGACTACATTTGTCAAAGCTTGAGGGTGAAAAATGTCAACAACAAATAAATGAAGCAGTTGCACCAGCATTCGCAGAGGCGTCAAAAAAAGATATTAATAGTGGCTGGAACGAAATAAAATCGGCAGTACTTAACGCTGGTAAAACGTTTGTGGGTAAAAAAGTACCAATTGCCAAAAAATACTGGATGACACCAGATAATATAAACCTCATAGAAGAAAAACGAAAATACAAAAATACAAATAAAGAGAAGTACAAGCAAATGAAGAAACTAGTAGAAACGCAGATTAAGGAAGCTAAAGAACACTGGATGGTAGAAAATTGTAGAGAAAGAGAAGAACTTAATATAAAACACGACACACATGGGCTACATAAGAAACTGAAAGAAATTACAGGAAATAATCGGAATAGAATACTACAAGTTATACGAAACTCCAAGAGGGATTTCCAATTATCAGCAGTAGAAAAACAACAAACTTGGGAGAAATACATCAAGGACGTATTCGCAGATAATAGGGAAGAAATAAATGATACATAACTAATAAAAATCTAAAAATTCTGACATCAGAGGTTAAACAGGCAATTAAAATCTCAAAAAGTGGTAAGGCTCCAGGTCCCGATGAAATTCCTGTAGAGATATTAAAAATCCTGAATGATGAAAATATAGAGTGTCTAACTTAATTATTTAATAAAATATACCACGATGGTCAAATCCCGAATGAATGGTTAAAATCTATCTTTTTACCCTTACCCAAGAAAAATAATCCTAAATCTTGCGATAAGTACCGATTAATTAGCCTTATGAGGCACACTTTAAAAATACTACTCAAAGTTATTCAGTAGCGTATATATAAAAAATGTGAAGAACAATTCGACAATACACAGTTTGGATTTAGATGTGGAATGGGAACAAGAGAGACACTGTGCGCAATGACAATACTATTACAAAAATGCAGGGAATATAATAAAAACGTATTCATATGTTATATAGATTTCCAAAAAGCTTTTGATAGAGTCCAACATGTTAAAATCATACATGCATTGAAACACATACACCTAGCTCCCAAGGATATTAATTTAATCAAATATCTGTACTACAATCAAACAGCGGTCGTACGGGTGGAAGATAGTGAGACAAACCAGGTGGTAATTCAAAGAGGAGCCAGACAGGGATGTGTGCTGTCGCCACAATTATTTAATGTGTACTCCCAACTAATATTTCAGGAGGCACTATGGGAAAGAAATGAAGGTGTAAGGATTGGGGGGAGCATCATTAATAACATAAGATTTGCAGACGATACCGCAATCACGGCAGAGAACATAGACGATTTACAAACTCTCCTGCAAATCATTAACAGAGAAAGCCAAAAGATGGGACTAACAATGAATATAAATAAAACCAAATACATGGTGATCTCAAAAAACCCTGTTGACAACATACAACTGACATTGGAGGGTAAACCCCTAGAGAGAATCTACAAATATAAATACCTCGGAGCAATTATAAACACACAGTTAGATCAAGAGCAGAAGATAAAGGTCAGAATAGAAATAGCTCGAAAAGGCTTTATAAAATACAAGTCAATGTTTACAAATAAGAAATTGGGTATGGCCATCAGAATGAGGTTCGTCGAATGTTATGTTTGGTCGCAACTAGTATATGGGGTAGAAACTTGGACTCTGAAAGCCCAATCTATAAAAAAATTGAAGGCATTCGAAAAGTGGCTATATAGGCGTATTTTAAAGATTTCTTGGACTGCAAAAGTCTCAAATGAGAAAGTGTTAAGACAAGTTGGACATGGCAGAATGCTTATGAACACAATTAAAATAAGAAAAACAACGTATCTGGGCCACATACTCCGAAACGATAAATACTCTCTGCTACAAGTCATCATGCAAGGTAGAGTAGAGGGAAGAAAACGCTTGGGAAGAAAGAAGAAATCGTGGCTGAGGAATATGAGAGATTGGATTAACCTCAGTGTTGAACAGATATTTCACGTTGCAAAAGATCGAGAAGCGTTAAAAGAAGTGATCGCCAACCTTCGTTAGAAGACGGCACAAGAAGAAGAAAATGAGAATGATTTACGGACGTTGAAATCAAGTGGTCAAAATAAACGGATTTTAAACGGAAATTCCAATTAAAGATTATAAATTTTAATAAAATTCCACAAGTAAATTGCTGCGAAACAACAATTTGGAATAATATACTGTTATGATTCGGAAATGTACATGGTTATAATATAAATGGTTTTCTGAAAATACAGAGAAGAGGAAAATTGACAAAAGTGTAGCTTATAAAAGATTTAAAATATTAGATAGAATTGTTAAAAAATGTATAAAAACTGTTTTGTTTTAAAATCCAGAGTAAACTTGTTTCAAATTGTTTGTCAGGATCTATTGTTGGATGTGCATCGAAAAAAAAAAAAAAAAAAAATATATATATATATATATATATATATACATATATATATATATATATATATATATATATATATATATATATATATATATATATATATATATATATATATATATATTTGACTTATTTCGTAAAAAATGAGAATTTTGACTGATTCTTTGAAATACGAAAAGATCATTGGTTTAAAATGGAGAGGGGAGGAAAAGTTGTACGATGTAGATTAGATTAAATTATTTCAAATGTACTAAATTATTAATATCTAATAAATGTTTAAATTACAAATAGGTAAAGAAATAATTATTAATTAATTAATTATTAATTAATTATTTCTTTACCTATTTGAAATGGACTCACACAAGCAACAAATTCATGGTTTAAATTACAGTTCTGTCTGTTTTTCTCAATTCGAGTCTAGGTTTCCGTTTAAAATATGGCGATCGCGTGCTGACAAACTTCAAAGGCGGCATCTGAGAGTAGGCATTTTGATTGTTATTTATTCTGTGTATAAACCCTGAGATTACATTTAAACATTTGATTTAAAGTTTTAAGTTTAAAGTAGAGATTACATTTAAACATTGGCGTTTGTAATGGGGATCATTAAGATATATTTTGAATCCAATACTAATTAAATAGATTAATTGTTTGCTATGTCAAATTATTAAGTTATAAAATCAGTAACTGTATTTAAATTTAGATCACATTTCAAGATCATAATAATACATTTAAAAATAACCTTTAAAAAATATTCACAGTATCAAACCATACAATTATGAATTGACATTATGACTTGTGTCTGAATTGACAACCAGTATTAGCATCATGTAAATTACCTAACGTACTATAATTGCGTTATTTAACGTATTTATCGATGGTTTGACAGTATCGTAAGCCATTAAAATTAATTTAACCAACCTCAATATTCTCCCTATTGAATTGGGGGTTTCTAAGCTAGTATCGATCTTCTTTTTTTCGAAACGCTTTCCTCTACTATCCTCTATAATTATATGTCTATCAAATGGCGTATCGTAATCTACTTCTAATATTGTCGAGAAACTGTGTGGGTTTATTATTTCTACTGTGGTAATTATAACTCCAGCTAACAGACAGACACCCCCTAAAAGAAAAATGTGTTTTTTATATCTTAAAAAATACTTTTGCAACAACTAAAAAAACTTACAATTGTTAATAACATGTTATAGGTACTACAAGCAGATCTGACAGTCATTACAGTTACAATGTAAGTGAAGGGCAAAGCACGGCTGGAAGAAACGTACGTGGGTAAATATAGCAAGAGTACTCTTGCAATGGTAACGAATCCCTAAAAAATAAACAAACGGCATAGAAAACTTTTATTTATCACAAAGTGACAATATATTGTATCATCACCTTCCAATATACATTTTTTTCGGAAGTCGTTTGTTGTTATCTATAACCGGTCGTAATCAACCTTTTGGCTTATTGTACGTCTTTCATTCGTATAACCTTTTGACTTAGGTTTTAGTGTTAAAGATTACTTGGTACCCGGGACCGACGACTTATTGTGCCCTCCGAAGCACTGTGGCAGATCTCGTAATTAAAAAAATTTTGATGTCTACCAGGATTGACTCCGAGCCGTCCGTCTTATGTATACATATATTACCGAGATTCCTAAGAGAAAAATAGGGTTTCGACGAAGTCTCCCAAAGAAATTATATTTCTAGCTAGTGCTTTGATTTTAAGCCAAGATTTTTTCATTTCTTTCCCTTCATACAGTACTATTCTTTTCCAAATATTTTATATAATAACGTTATTTGGGTGACTACAGAGTATGTTGCCTATCCATCTCCATGTTTTTTATGAAATTTGCTTAATTGGTTGAGAAAGATTTTTAATTTCGTTTTAGTTGGGAAATCATGTCTTTCGATATATTAAACAGATTGTACGCACTACGAACCTTATAAATTATTCGCATCACTCTCTGTACCACTGTTAGTCAATTATGCTGCGCAGATATACAAATCACCCTTCTCTCTCAATTGCCTGGTTGTTGATCGCAATACGCTGTTTGTTCTGGTGGCAAATCGCATTTCTTTGGGCTACTTGATGTTTATTTCTGGACCAACCTTCTTTAATTCTTTTTGTAATCCGTTTATTTTTAGTCTTTAGTTTGGTCTTGAAGTCCAAAAAACATAAAAATAGTGGAGAGTTAAATTCCTGCGACTGCTCTACGATTACTCTAAGCATGTTAATTTGGTCTATGCATCATAGGTTTGATATAAAGTTGGCTTGTTCCTTTCTTAATATTGGTTCCACACTGTTTATTAATCGGTTTTTGATAATTATTGCTGTTAATTTATTTACGGCATTCAGAAGTGTGATAAGTCTCTAGTTTTCGCAATATCTCTTGATACTCTTTTTTGGTATCTTTACTATTCTGTTCGATTTCCCGTTTTCCTTTCGCCTGTCCCTTTGTAGGAGTAGTTTAATTACCTCTGTTGCTGTGGTTGACAAGCTTTTAACGAATCTGAAGAAATATGGTCAGGACCGGCAGCTTTGTGCGCTAGACAGTCACTGAAATACTTAAGCCATCTCTTAACTTGCCTGTTACAATGTTATATCTTCATCTGTATTAGTTATTAAAATTGGTTTGTGGGTGGCATATATGTTGTTGGGTAGAAGTTTAGTGATAGACGACATCATGCCGTCAGACTTATATATCTAGCATTAAGTCATTGAGCTATGGCCGCCATTTCCAACAGATTATTACTAACAGTAAAAATGTAGCGATTTCCGACTGAGGATCTTCATGCCACTTGGATAGTGACACTATAATGGTATGGTCACTCACAGTTCTGAAACTATTACTAAAAATTATCTATAACCAAATATATAGTAAATCTGATTAAGATATAAGGTCGTAGAAATTTGGCTTTAGAATTAGTCCAGGAACCAAAGAAGCATTGTATGGTTTTATCTTATTAATTAATTTAATGTACAGATTAGCAGAACGATATTTATTTATGCTTACTAACCACAAGAGAAAAATTTTAATAAGATAAAATACGACAAATTGATAAAAAAAATCAAGTAACATTAAAAGAATATAAAAGCTGTACTGGAATCAAGATGCGTTTATTAGAACAGACGCTGGTATTAGCCAAGTCATGAATATTCAAAGAAACATTACACAAAGTTGCCTTCTATACCTTCTGTTATTTAATTTACATAAAGAAACGAAGCTTTTGAAAGGCATACATGATGTACAAGAAGGTTTTTTTTATATCTTCTTTATTCGGCAATCTGTCAGTAATTTCTATAAGTATAATGACAATAGGTGTTTTTGATGGAAAGATATAACTTCTACAGGTTACTTCATTGCGATTTATAGTGTAGCAATTGGTAATTACGTAAGGTCACCTCTAACATTTACAATATTTGTTACGTAAAATACAAGTTTACATTATGTCCAGTTACTGAAACTTATTAACAAAGTCTGTTGATTTTAATTTTTCAATTTTCTTTATTCTTGCTGATCCTTTAACAACAGTTTGGCTAACCTATTAGGTTGCACATACACTCTGTAGCAATATTTTACACTATATTTACTTATTCCTTCCCTCACTGATGTAGTTGATATATCTCGTTGAATCATCCTTATTATCTTGTTTTGGAACCTCTGTATTATACTTATATTGCTATTAGAGGTGGCTCCCAGAGCTGGGTGACATAAATCTAGATTGATTTTAAAACGGCTTTGTACGGCAGTAGATTATTCTCTAGTAATAATTTTGAGTTTCTGCCAATGATTCTGTATAGACACTTGAATTTTGTGAATATATGTTTACCCCACGTTAGTCTCCTATCTACATCTCCAGCTTGAGGTAAATTGTTATTTAGTTATACTGATGAACAAGTCTATTTACGGAGTATAAATGTTCCATGAGTGGATTTTAGTTCATTCGCATTCATGCGCTATTTCGACAGATATTTCTGAGTCTTGTTAAGACAAGTTTGTAGTTGCATTGATGTCACTTTTCGAGTTTGATGTGAGAATAAAACAGCTGTATCGTCAGCAAACGTGGCTACTGTAATCTGTAGGGTAGTAGGGAGATCACTGGTATACAGCAGATATAGAAATAGTCCGAGTACGCTGCCTGGTGGTATTCGTGATTTAATGGAATTCCAGGGAAAATGTTAAGGAATAATAAGAATAATTTCCTAATTTTGTAGGAGAGTCCAGTATGTCAGGCCAGACCTTCACGAATGCTTGTGACATATTAATGAAGGCAACAGACCAGTATCGTTTTTGTTCGAAGTCATCATGAATCTTGTTTTGTGTACTTGATCTATGGTACGAATAAAACGCATAATTGTTTCTATAGATTTCAGCTTTTTTACGAATATTTTGTCAAACGGTTTGAAGATGATTGGAAGCAGACTAATCGGTCGATAGAAATTCATCTAAAATTCATCTAAATTTTTGCCTGGTTTGATATTTAAGTTGAAGATAGCATTCACGATACACAGACTACCGGTATGTTCTTGCGCATGAAAGGCGAACGCGTGACGTCATATGGGAACCTTATTTTCATTCGGCAATGCTAAATCAAGCGGTAATATTGTTTGAATTTTAAAATTATGTACCTATCATCGCTTTTTAAATAAGAAATTGTATTTTATATTCTTTTTACTGCCATTTTCCAATATGCATTTTATTTAAAAATGAATTTCCATTGAAAAATGAAGATTTTATCTTTTGTCCAATATACATTTACCACGATATATTAAAAAAATAAAACAAAATTGATATAAACATTCAATTTACTTTTGAGTCTGTAAAAATGTTTCACATAAAATTCACATAAAATTGTGCTTATTTACTGTTATTCTAAATTGTTGAAAAAAATTTGACTAAAAATAAAAACTTAAATTTGACTAATAATTCAAACTTTGTTGTCTTTTTCTATTTAACGTTTCTCTCTTTTTCCTTCTTCATATTTTCTTTGCATACTTTCTGAGTTTTTCATATGCCCTTCTAGAATTAGAATTAGTATCTATAATTAGATCATTTTTTAAAATTAGAAAATTTAGATATCTTGTTGTCAAGTGCTCTCTGGCAGTTTTTAAAGCTTATTTTTCTATATTATTGTCCCTCATTCTAATATATGTTCGTGTTCTGCACATACATAATATCACTTCAAATGGTATTGAGGTGTTGGGTAGTGACGCTAATGTTTTTTCAGCCAAACGTTGAAAAATCTTCTTTTCTTTATTTAAAAAATTACCATGCATTTGATGGAATTGATTTTCCATATTTTTGGCAACTTCCCACAATTCTTCATTGGGGTTTAACAGTGAACCTCTTAATAGGATCTCTAGCCACCTAGGGACTTCGGAAATATTTAAATTACTTGTGGCTATACCTAAATTTGGATATTTACTGTTAAATTTAAAAGCCACATATCCAGCTATATATCTTAGTGCCTCCATATTTACTCTCTCCTTAACTTCAAAATTGTCCAAAAGATTTATTAATTCATCTGAAGCTATTGCTTCCTCTTGTAAATATACAGGGTCCACAAAATAACTTGAGTTAGAAATAAGTTCTTCTTCCTCATTTTTTTCCTCCACTGTTTGGTTTCGTGGTAGAATTTTTGAGAGCATTTGATGTGTAAAACAAATCTCTTCGGTTTGTTTAGTTTCCTCCAATACATTTAGTAAACACGATTCACCAGTCTCAATCGTATTGCGATTTTCTGTGAAAATAGCAGCAGAGTTTTTCCCCAGAGTTTTAACTGTACTAACCATTTTTTAAATTAATTTTGTCTTCTCTCCGATAAGCATTTATCCACTCTTTTAATAAATCTTCATTTGCAGGAAATCTGTAGTATTTCACATCCGTACCTTTTATATTTTTGTTTGAATTTTTACAAGTAGCTACAGCACAGCCCGACGTTATAGTCTCGGTTTTAATAAACTACTAACTTAAGTTAAAAATTCACGGTATTGGATAAGTACTAATAAACAATAATGTGTAACTAAAATAATCCAGAATGACTTTAATAGTTACTTAACAGCTTAATATTTTAAAACCGCCTCAATTTAGTCACTTTCAACGCCAACAAATCGAAACTGCAGACAAGCACGACAAGGAGCAAATAAATTTTAGGTTCCCACATGAGGTTCCCACTTGACGTAGCTGCGCGGCCGAACCACATTTAGCGACGAAAATCGGCATACCGTTTAGTCTGTGTATCGTGATAGCATTGAATATATATGACATGTCATTAACTAAAAGCATTTTTGTGTAGATTCCTTTAACACTGTTCCTGTAATAAAATCATATGCCATTTCTAAATATATAAATTAACGGGAATTCCATTGTGAATGTAGAAATATTTAAATATATAATATAATAGATCCAGTTCAAAAGGTAAAAAGCAGAATGTAACGCCAGAGACTTTCCTAAGAATACTACCGTCCTTTATTGCAAATGGTTAAGATAATGCGAAGACTAAAAACGTTTGATGTGTGGTTATTAGGGTGGAACGAAAAAGGCCAAAAAAATAAAATAAAAGAAAAATGATTGTGGCTATCGTTTAAAAGTTGTGTCAGGTAATGAAAACAAACGGTGCGAAAGCATTTTGAAATAAAAAAAGATCTTAAGGTTCCATATTGGATTTAAAAAATGAAAAAAACAAACAAAATATTTTTGTTGAAAAAATCGATTTGGCTGTGATCAACAGTCGTCTTTAGGATTGAAAAGCATCTTATGCAAAATTATTTTGAAATTAAACGATGTTTTCAGGTTCCAGAGGCGTCATTTGATAGAGTCAAGGGGGCATTTGCCCCCTCCCCCTGGCCCTGAAAATGACTGAAATTTACAAAAAATAGATCAATTTTGTATTATGTTTGCATATATAATGTATGGTATATATAATGCTTGCCCCACCCCCATATCAAAATTTCAAATGACGCTCCTGTCAGGTTCCATAATGCCATTGAAGCTTGATGGTATGAAGTACGTGTTCCAAACAACGCCAGTTGTAGATCAAGTAGGTAGAGAAGGAAAAAACGCAGACGCAGATGTTACATCAATCTTGCAACTATTCACGCAGGCATAGTGACACAACAACAGATAACAGTAATGTTGAGTTTCTTATCTCACACAGACGTGTCGTATATAAACATATTCTTCGAAATGTCAACGCGAAGTAGTTTGAACTGTGAAATACTAGGAACAATTATTGGTGTTTTCAATGATCGTGGTTTACCCACTAAGTGTGACATTCTAAAGTGCTTTCTCTTTATTCGTGATAAACTTAAGTTGACAAATAATAATAAACATCCATCTATCGCCGACGCTTCGAATGCCGTTGCAACGAAAGTAGAACAAATATGGATAAAAGCTTCTATTCCAACATTATCGCATAAGCGCATTCAAGGTATGATCAAAAATATTTATACAGAGTATCAAAAGCTGAAGCGATACACAAAAACTCAGCAAGCATCTAATTCATACAAAGAAAAGATTTGCCAGTTTCGAAATGAGTGTGAAAAGTTATTTGATATCGCGGCTTGCAAGTGCAACATAAGTGGAACACTGTGTGAGTGTAGTTGTGATAAAACCAAGAAAGTACCACAAAATGAGCGAATTTTTCTTCAAGATCAACGATCCTGTAGAAAAATGGCAATTGGACCAGTGGATATTGCAGCATCTGCTGCAATAAGGAAGAAAATGGAAAGAACCACGAAGGCAAGGCAAGTTTTCAAAAATATAATACTGAAAAAATTGTTCTTAAAGAATGTACCGTTAATTCCTCAAATCGTTCCATAAGTAGCAACTTATCTGACTCAAATTCTTCTGATGCAGATGATCATGAAGAAGAATTCATTGCCCTTTTGTCAACAGTTCCAGTCCAACCATCTACGTCACAAATGCGGATTTGCTTGCCAAGTTTAGCTTTGGCGTGCAACAGAACCGGGGTCTCCGATCGTTCTGCTGCAATTATAGCATCAGCGGTCTTAAAAGATATAGGAGTTATAACTGTGACTGATACATCGAAAGTAATTGATAGGATTTGGAAAAACGTGTTTTTCCAAAAATTTTTCTATTTTACCCGATATAGTCTCAATCCAGCAATTGCAGCTCATTTCTAACTTTTTTATTATCAACATCATCATCACCCAGCCTTTATTTATCACGTACACTGCTGGATATAGGCCTCCTCTTAACTCCTCCATAATTTGCGATTTTGTGCTCTTTGTTGCCAATTTTTCGTGATACGCCGATTTCATTCGTCTTTGTTCCTCTCTCAATTTCAAAGCCGTAGTCTTGGTTAGAGTCATAGTTTCCTTTTTTAGCCAACTTTTTTATGCCATCCGAATAATACGATTTTAGAAGTCCAAATTTCAGAAAAAATAGGTATTTGTTTCATTAATTATCTCTTAGTTCGAGCTTAGTTGTTTATTTATGAGTCTCATTTCCAGATTTAAAAACAGACATTAATAGGAGAGTGCCAAATCAGGAGAAAAAGCCGGATGATAAAGCAATTCGAAGTCCAACTCATGAATTTTTGCCATTGTCATAAGGCTCTTGTGAGCCGATGCATTGGGTAAACAACAAATGGCATTTTTACCATTTAAACACCATTTATTCTTCTGCATACGGGACCGTCTATAACGAGTTCCTACTTTAATTGCTCCAATAATCCGCAATAATATTGGGTATTGATAGTTTTTCTCAATATAAGTATTAAATTAAAAGTGATAACAACCATAACCTTTTCGACTTATTCAGGCACTCTTGGCCACTTAGGAGGAGTTTCCTAGCTCCAGTCCACCAACATGTATTTGTTCTGTGGTATGTAATAGTGGATCAACTTTTTGCCAACAGTTACTAATTGACGCCAAAAGATACTTTATCAGGTCCAAACACTGCTGAGAAGTAGTCAGGCAATCATGTTTTCAATTAATGGTCAGCAAATACGGCATCCATCGGCAGGATAGTTTTCATATTCAAAACTTCGTTCGGGAAATAAATGAAATGCAGAATTTACAAAACAGTCATCAGAGCAATAATGAAATATGCAGAAAAAACACGGCCTGACACAGAGAGAACAAAACGGATGTTAGAAACAGCAGAAATGAAAACACTTAGAAACATTGATGGTAAGACACTATAGGACTGTTAGAAGTACAGATGTACGACGTAGAGTGGAGAACATCAAGAACAGGGTAAGAAAGAGAAGAATAGAATGGAACGATCATATAAGCTGAATGACAACAAATAGAGTAGTAAAGACGGCAAACTACGATTCCCTAATAGGAAGACGATCAGTAAAAAGATCACGAAGATCATGGAACGACAACTTACTAGAGGCACATTGAAAAACAGAGTCATGTCTACATAAAAAGAAGAAGAAGAAGAAAAAGAAAACTTTGTTCCAAATATGACTATTGCGCTCTTTACTGTGACCTCTAATTCACTCACTTTCATTTACCGATGCATCCGAAAGCATCATTCTGCACCTGCACTTTCGGGGTACCCAAATTTAATCAGACTAGGGCTAGAGTATTAAAATAAACATGATGTACTTATTATAACGTAGTATGGTAAAACAAGAAAAACATCGAATGATTTTACTGACTTATTACAAAGTTACAAAATATTTAGACAGAAATTTAATTATGTGTTATGATTCATAAAATCTTATTTAGAAAAAAGTTTTTACTATATGCTTTTTAAAGATATTTTCTTCGAGATACTAGGCCATGTGGGTTAAAGATAGAGCGGCCATTACCCATACGTATGCTAGTTATTACCTATTACCCGTTAGTACCAATTACTAGTAATGGTACTGTTGAACGAATATCTGATATTAAATCAAGGGTTATAATGATTATTATAGGCTACTGATTATGTCCAAAATAAGAGAGATAGAAGGAACTACAATGATAAAGGCGTTTTTCTATTTCATAATATGGTCAAAGGACCCCCTAATATAAAAAAACCGCGAAGTGCTATCATTCAAAACGGTACGTTTCTTAGAACGAGGTGAATTAGTTTTTATGCACTATGTGAATTTGAATGAATTCTATGCACTTTTCAAAGATACACATCTACAGAAATATGTTCGAAAAACAAAGTAAAAACAAAATAAGAATGACTGATTTTTTAACTGTGATTTTTGTTTTTTGCCCCATAACTTTTTTCCAAGGATAGAAGTATTGACATTAATTTAAAGAAACAATCCTCTGTTTTTTCTCGTTAAGATGCCGTTTTGTAAAAGTCGTTAGGAGTCATAATGTCTGAGATACGAGTTTTCAAAGTTTGTCGCCCACAGCATTTTTCCTTTTTTTTTTCGCAAATATTGTTTTATATCTTTTTTTAACTAATTTTAAGTATACGCAATAGTACATTTAATATAAAGAAAATTCATTTACCTTTATAATGACATTTTATAGAAGGTTCTAGGACTATTTTTAAGGAAGATATGGGTAACTTTTCTACTTCTAACGATTTTGCTAACTTGTACGGCTATTTTTTAAATTTTCCATTAAAACTTTTTTTTAGTACATTTAGGTATATGCATCACCAATACAAACGAAAGTTTATTTTCTGTACTGTAAAATATTCTGTTGCAAAATATTCTAGACCACCGATCGTTAAGATATGGGTCATCAAAATGTGATGCTTGCAACTATTTTTACTAACTTTTGCGGATAATTTTTAAAATTCTAGATATAACTTCTTTCCATGTCCATTATTAGTTATATACAAATCGCTGTATACATCACGAACTTTGACGAACCATATCTTGGTTACGTTAGTCCTAGAATATCTTAAGTAAAAAAAGTAGCTTTATTTTTTATTAAATACTGCATATACCCAAATGTACATGGAAATTTTAAAAAATAGCCGAAAAATTAAGAAAAAATCATTAAACTAAAAAAGTTTTAAGAATCATATCTTGCTTAAGATTAGTCATAGGACCTTCTACAAAAAGCTATTTAAAAGGTAATTGATTTCCCCTTCTATTAAATGTACTATTATATCTACCTAAAACTGCGTAGAAAAAATTTATAGAAAAAGTTTGCGAAAAATAGTGAAAATGGCCCAAAAATGCTGAGACCGGCGCATTTTCAAAAATCTCGGGCACTATAAACCCTAAAAATTTCTAAGAGAACGTCATTTTGAAGAGGAATGACAAAAGTTTGTTTTTTGTGCAGCAATGCCTATATTTATAACCATGTGGAAAAAAGTCAAGCGACAAAAAAGAAAAATCGCGATTAAATAATAAACCCTTTTTAACGTTGTAGTTTCTTTCTATAGTACAATAATTATAACATACTATATCTATTTAGAGTAATAATGTATAACCTGCAATTAGCACCAACCAATAACACCATCCAAAGGAAAAATTCAATTTGGTCCCGTCAATGTATACAACGAGAGGAGGCTCTGGTAACATTCCGAAGTACCCACACACCGTCGACAGAAGAAGGAACCCGCACAAGGTCATTAGAAGTGCTCCGTACCGCGGTACTACTATTAACATAAGGTTCATCAACACCCATGTCACAAACGAAGTCCTAGAAAAAAGTAACCTTGATAAGAATTAAATGGATATAAGTCGTTTTAAATATGGTAATTAGATATTTAATACCAAAAAAAGATAAAGCGTACCTGACTATATAAACATAAAATATTTAATTAACTAATAAATTATTTTATAGTGGAAGACTATTAAATTAGGTATTAATTTTTTTTGGATATGTGAAGGTGTTTTTTACATACATACTTTTAATAAAAAACTTTTTCGGACAGCTTTCAATAATTGTTAAATATTTTTGGCTTTTAGACCAGGCGGTATCTGTTTTGGGTTGGGTAAATCGTTCATAATCCTAGTTTTTTGCTTTAGTCGCTTTGACATATTATGAGGAATGATAATTTAACTATGTACAATTCAAAAAGTGAGCTAATATTTTTATTTAACCATTTGTGATAAAAAAAAATGAGAAAAATTGTTTTTCATCATTTTTGTTGCTATATCTCGGCAGCTAACATTTAAAAAAAATTGTAACGACAAAAAAGTTTTATAAAATTAAATTTCATATGAGACAAAATTCATTGAAAATTTAAAAAATAATAAGTGTTATTGCAAAATTAGCAAAAACAATTTAAAAATAGTGAAAAATCAATGTTTTTTGAATAATTTTTTTAAGTATGTAGGAGCCATACACAACTTTCAAATTTTACCCAGAAACTCTTCAAGATATAAAAAACACTATACATAGCATATTCTATGCTAGATTTAGCATACTTAAGTAAGTAGTCTTTGCAAAATGATTTTGCAATTTAAATTTTTGAAAAAAAAGTTACTTGTCAACCATATGCACAGCTAACACAAGGAAATAATGAGAATAACATCAATTTCATTCAATACTCTGCCTCATTTATATTAACAATTCAGACATACATATACATATTTAAAATGTATAATATTAGTATATAATATTAGTATATTACTTTAGAATATTTTTATTATTGGACTATTTTTATTATTACTGTTATTACTATTTAGTCCAGTCGTCAGTTGACCCCTAAAAATCATACGAACAAGCTAAATATTGCAAAGAGTATTAATGTTGGGACCCCAACAAAGATGCAAAAAAGTTTACCATTTTAACCTACGGGCTTCCCCTAAAACCTCCCTCGTAGGGGGATAAAAACGCAAAATATCGATTTATCAAGAATCTGTACACCGTAGAAAAAAAATGTTTTAAATAAAAAATGTAGCAAAGATAATTTCATACAAAAATGTTTGCGATCGAATAAAAAAGCGACCGTCGATTTCGCATGTCAGTAACAGGCGAAATCAATGTTCAGTAAAATTTGTATCAGCTCGACGGTAAAAATGGGATAACTTTTGACTAAAGGGACCTATCGACAAAAATCAAAATTCGTTTTAAAGCTAAAGAATTCAGCATGCAGTATGCAGTTTTGTATTTTGCTACAAATAAACTCAGATTTTATACAGGTTTGAAATAAATACATGTTGCGCGATTTTTGCCATTTTTTATTATTTTCGTGAGATTAATAAAATTGATTACTTTTATTAGTCATTTGTAGTAAAATTTCCATTTTTATATGTCAGTCTTTAAAATCTATGACACCAATTTCAATGTTGAGTTGTGGTAACAAATATGATGCATTTTAAATATGAATAAAAAACGCTGAATTCAATTGGCCGATGACTGTTTTGTAAATTTTTTCATTTCCTTTCCGATATTTTTATTTCTCCATATCGTTTCATTCAGGCAGCCTGCGGCTCTGTTTACTCTATTTACTTGCTCTTTTATTTTAGTTTCGAGAATTTCGTAGCTAGATGATGTGATGCCTAGATATTTAAACTTCATCACTTGTTCTCTTATCTGACCTTCCAGCTCCAATTTATATCTTAGTAAATTTGCTGTGGTAACCATGCATTTTGTCTTTTTTTGAATAAATATCATGTTAAATTTTCTGGCGGCTATATTAAATTGATGCGGCATACGTTGTATCATCTTCACTTTGATAGAGTAGTATTGCGTCGTCTACATAGCAGATTATTTTTTGTGTTTTTCTCCCATTTGGTATACTTTTTTAGTTATCCATTTTTTTATTATTTCGTCCATAATCATGTTGAACAATAGAGAACTCAGGGAATCTTACTGTCTTATCCCATTGCCAGCTTATTAGGGTCGGTTAGTTCTTCTTCTACTTTTATTGTGTTGTTTTGTTAGATATTTTAGATTGTTTTGATTATTCCTGGAGGTATCTCTCTTGCGTACGGTAAGTAGATAACGTCTTTTAATTTGACTTGGTCAAATGCCTTCTTAAGGTCCACAAAAAATAGGTATGCCAGTTTGTTGTATTCTATTGATTTCTCTTGCCTCATTATAAATATAACATCGGTGTTCATAACCACTTTGGTTGTTAATTTTAGTGTTGTGTTTAATAAATTAATTTCTCTATAATTTTCCGAGTCCGATTTGTCCCCCTTTTTGAAGAAAGGTATTAGGATGCTTAATCTCCATGCTTAAGGGATTCTGTTTTGTTCTATTATTGTTTGGATTAGTTATAATATTTGTTTGGTCAGATCTAATCCTTTGTACTTTAGGAGTTCGTTCGGTATTCTGTCAGCTCCTGGTGATTTTCTATTTTTCAATTTCCTTAATGCTTCCTTTACCTCTTCCTTCTCAATATTTATTTCTTCGTTTGTCTTCACCTCTGGTGTTGGTGGTTCATTTCCGCCACCTTTAGCAAATAGGGATAAAAAGTAGTCTACCCATGTTTACTTCTAACATGTTTCTTTTTTATTAGTTTGCTCATCTCTTTTCTTTGTCCTCTGATCAATTTCCATATTTTTTTGTATTTCGTAGAAGTCGTGTTCTATCTGTTTTGAGAAGCTCTGAAAGTTTTCCCTTTTTATTTACTAAATAAAATATTCGTTTTATTTCTAATTCGTTTACACTATTTGTATGTGTGTTGTGTTCTGTATTGTAAAAAAGCTTTTTTCTTTCTTTACATTTTTTATTAAGTTTCTCTCTAAACCATGCTGTTTTCTATTTTGATATGTTAGTGTTTGTTACTTTCTTCTCTTCAAATGATTCTGCTGCTGCGTTAATTTTGTTATGTTTGAGTTTTCTCAGCTTTTCCCGATGTTATCGTTTCCTAATATTTCATTCCCATCGATCTTCTCTGATATTCTTTTCTTATATAAGTATTCCCTGGATTCCTTATTTAGTGCTTCGACTTTGATTTTTGTTTGTGTTGGCGCCGCTTTCTTGGGTGGAAAGTATTTCAGGAGGAATTTTATTTTACATACCTAATACTAGGCTATGGTCGCTACATACATCTGCTGAGTTGAGGCATCTTACGTGGGTTATTTTCTGTTACTAAATGTATGAATTATTATTAATTAAAAAAGGTAAAAAGAATGAAATTGAAAGAATCACATTCATGATATTATTAATTGATTTAAATTTTGGAGTAGCATACTTCTAGATTTAACAATTTTTTGACTGGATATTACTATTTTTAGGAAGTCAAGCAAAAACTTTTATAGAAGGTGCAGTAAAAATATGTTTAAAGCTATCTGCATTTACACTTACCAACATTCAAATATACTGTTTATTAATTTATTCCATTGTATGTTTTTTGTAGTAAATTGTAATATATTCTATATGACTACCTACCTATCATTTCCCATAAAATTATACACGTAAGTAAAATAAACATAATTCTAAACATAATAATTGTCACTCAATATCTCGATAAGTGTGAAATCAAAGCCCTCAGTGAGTGTTTTATTCTAAACACAACCTTTTATTTGATTAAGGAGTAGCTTTTGAGATAATTAAAAAATAAAAATAAAATACAAATGAAATAAAATTTTTCATTGCAAACTATTCTATCTATCTATTGCCCAAATTCTATTCATGTATTAAATATAGGCCTCTCCCATTTGTCTCCTTTTGTCTCTATCTTCTGTTTGTCTTTTCTACATTGGATCTGCGCTTTGCTCAATGTCATCTTTCCATCTCATTTGCGGTCGGCCTCTTGACCTTTTTACAGTATATGGTCTTTAGCGGCCAATTTCTTAATTCTATCTTTCATCCTGATATCTCTCGTTATGCCCAGCCCATTTCCATTTTAATTTCAATGCATATTCGACAGCGTCTGTTGTTTCGGTTTTGCATCTATCCACTCGTTCTTTTTTTATCTCTCAACGATATTCCAAACATTTGTCTTTCCATAACTCTTTATTCTATCTAAGTTGCTCTTGGTACACGTCCACGTCTGGACACCATATGTCAGAACAGGTAGGACGCATGCATTAAATATATTCGTTCTTAATTTTAAAGGTATTTTTTGGTTTTTGATAGTATATGAGAGTTTTCCGAATGCAGCCCACCTCATTCTTATTCTTCTGGTTATTTCTTTAGTCTAGTTACTTTTGTCTACTCTGATAGCTTGTCCTAAGTAAATATATTCTTGGACGTGTTCTATGTTTGTTCCACCTATGGTAATTACTGATCTGTCTTCTGTATTAGTCATTATTTTAGTTTTCTTTAGATTCCATATGTTCCATAGTTGTTGCTATCAGGAGTGCATCATCGGCGAATCTTAGATGATTTAAATATTTCCCGTTTATACAAATCCCTTTATTGTCCCAGTCTATAGATTTAAAAATATCTTCCAACGCCAGAGTAAATAGTTTGGATAAGATTATATCTTTTTGTCTGACACTTCTACAAATTCTAATTAATGGAGTTTGCATATATCTGGCAATTAACTAGCGCTTCTTCCACTGCCCATAGTTCTATGCTGTCAAACGCTTTTTCATAGTCAACAAACGCTAGGTACGCTGCTCAACTGGTTAGTATGCATCAAATTTGTTGTTTAGTCTAGTTGTGATCACCTTAGTAAAAGTTTTATAGATTTGTGACAAGAGAGATATCGGTCTATAGTTAGCTAATTTTGATCTCTTTCCTTTCTTATATATCAGAATTGTATTTGCCTTGTTACAGTCTTGCGGTATTTTTCCTTCAAACAAACATTTATTGAAAAGTATCTTTAGGTAGTCTTTTATCTTTTCCCCTCCTTCTTTTAACATTTCAATTAGAATCGTCTCCCTGCGCCTTATTTCTTTTCATATCTCTAATTGCTTTTTCCATTTCTTCCCCGGTTATGGGGGGTAATATTTCAGAGTTTACATTAATTATTTTCTTTTTCAGGTTTTGTTGAGTTGTATCAGGTGGACTGTTTTCAGAGCTGTAGAGGTTACTATAATATTCCCTTGTTATCTTAGATATTTGGGTTCTGCTTTTTTCTATTACACCTTGTTTATTTTCCATCTCTATGATTTTATTTCTTCCTAAGTGGGACTTGATAGATCTTAAGTTTCTGTTTTCGATTCGTTCTTCTTGATGCCGTTTGAGATCTTGTTTATATGTCTCCTTACTTCTGTATTAAGGGTTTTGTATTCAGTTGTATGGCTTTTAATTTCTTGTAGTAGGCCTCTCCGTTGTTGTAGCATGTCTAAAGATATGACACTTAATTTTGATTTTTTGTCTGATTTTGCTGGATCTACTTCTAAGTTAGTCTTTAGAAGTTCTTCAGTGATTGTTTTGTTTAGTTGATCTAGATTTAAGTCTGTTAGTTTTAGTTCTTCAGCTGTTCTTTATTTGTTTTGTTATTGTTCTTTATCCTCCTTTAATTTTTCTGGGAGGACTTTTTTCTTAGAGTGCACATATTGTCTTCGATCTTTTTTGTGTTTAATACTTATTTTAGCCCGTATCATTCTGTGAAAGATGGAATAAGCGAGTTCTACACTGAAGACCATGGGAAAAGAAAAGAAAAAGAGGAAGATCACAGATGAGATGGACTGACGATCTTAAGAAAACGGCAGGTAAGGATTAGATGCAGATCGCCCAAAATAGAGACCAATGGAGATTAACAGGGGAGGCCTCTGCCCAAGGGTGGCCTCGTTTAAGGCTGATTAGATAGATAGATAGATAGATCATTCTGTGATCACTACTAGTAAATATTGAGTTTATTACTGTGACGTCTTCGAAAATGTTCTTTTTGTTTGTTAGTATGTAGTCAATTTCATTTTTAGTGTTCCCATCTTGCGATATCCACGTCCATTTTCTATGTGACTTTTTCTTGAAGAAACAGTTCATGACAAATAATTTGTTATTTTCTAGATAGTTAACCAATAAATCTCTTCTTTCATTTCTTACTCCATGTCCAAATTCTCCAATACAGTTTTCATTTTCTTCTAGTTTTTTGCCCATTTTCGCAATAAAATCGCCCATTATAATCGTGTAGGTAGTGTTTCGATACGTCTTGGACTCTTTGAGGTATTCATAGAATTCTTCCATTTCTTCGTCTGTGTGTGTAGATGTTGGCGCATAAATCTCAATTATTTTTAAAGTGCCCTTTTCGCTGATATTTACGATTAATAAAGCGAATCTTTCTGTTATTCCAAGCTAATAATATATATAATATATAATAATAATATATATAATATTTTTTCGAAATCAAAGAACCAACTCGATCTAAACTTTCGTTTTCTCTACCTTTAAAATACAATATGTTTCCAGACTCTAGCTAGATGTAGTTTTCACTTTTTCGTTTTACCTCCGATAGTCCGATTATGTCCCATTGCAGGTGTTTAACTTCTTCCTCTATTTCATAGAGTTTCTCGTCTTTAGACAAAGATCTTACATTGAAAGTTGAGATATACATTTTTGTTTTCTGTATTGACGAACTATTGTCTCGCCCAGATCCGATGAGACTGACCTTACTAGATAAGGTGTAGGATTTGCCACAATGTGAACCGCCTACCTGGGGATCAGTTGCGTTCTGGTTTGTATTCGCCATCATTGCAAACTATAGTATATAAATAATATCGAGATATCGTTTATAGTTTTTATCGCAGAAGGGCCAAAGTTTAAGTGCCAGTTAGTCTACTTTTTTTTTATTAATATTGTTAATAGTCAGATACTATCCATGTTGGCTACTCAAAAGAGTCCAACCTGAAATTTGGTTATATTTACTGGATTTTGCGAAAATGCTAAAATAGGTCAATTTTTATTCCAAAAACCATCTTTTAACGATAACAACGAAAAAATTTGTCATTTGTCAACTGATGTTAATGACAGAATTTTTGTCTCACGTTTTCCACGAAACTCATACCAAACAGACATTAAAATTAATTGTATGAGCAAAAATTAATGGGGATTGTGTTTTTGGGCTATTCTGTTTACATAAAAATTTTGAAATCTAGAGTAAATAGTACAAAATAGTTTTATTGAATGGCCAGCAAGTTATCCTGATTTAACCATCATTGTCTTCTTCGTATGAGGTTATTTAAACAACAATATTTATACTACTATTTTAGCTTTATTTAAAGCGAAAACGATAAATAGTGCATGAATTCATTCTAGTAACCCCTGAAATGCTTCAAAATGTTCGTCGTAATTTTGAACAGTAACTTTATAATTGTATGGCCGTTTTTGGATTTTATTTTGAACATTTAGTTAAATAATTTTATAGCTGATGAGTAAACTGTGTTAAATTATTAATTTATTAATTTAAAATTGAGTTAATTTTATTTATTTTACATTTAGTAAAGATTCCTATTAATGATGCAAAATTATCTGTATGCAGAATATCTGACAGATATCTATATATCCTTTGAAATAAAAATTGACCTGTTTTAGCATTTTCACCAAATCTTGGTTAATATTGCCAAATATCGGTGTAGACTCTTTTGAGTTGCCAATCTTGTATAAAGTATTTACATGAAATAAAAAAAAATGATCTTAAACGATTTTTTATTCCTGCAGAAATAAGAAGGATAAGGCCAAATATAAAAATTAGAAAATATTAAATAATATTTTAAAGATATTTAAGCTAAATATATTTCACTTATAATAATGATCAGAGATGAACAAACATTTTAGCATTTTTTAACTTACCAAAGCATTATTATGGCAAAATATCCTGCAGATCTGTACTGCCTACCCCATGCCAATCCTTCTTGTCCTGTAGTAAAGTACTCTGCTACAGTCAATATTGGAAAAGGCAGTCCCTTAATGATGGCTTCTTTGAAACTTGTTTGCATATGTTGCGCATCGACCCATAAAAATTTTTCGTTAAAATCTATATCACTCCAGTTTTTGCTAGAATTTGCTAAAAAATATAAAGATATTAAATATAAATATAAAATAAATACATATAAAAAGCCTTAATAATGAATAAATACTTTATTCAATTAAGTGTTTTTATAAGATTGGTTTTGATGTCCTTTCTTTTACCATTAAATTGGTCATATTTGATGTAGCAGTGGTATCTCGGGTATCTCGTGTAACATAAAAATGGGGCCTATTTTTTTGCCATACTAAAAGTTTTTACCTATTTTTAGAATGAGTTTTATAAAAATTTGTGGAATTAAATTAATTGTTTCAAAGAGATAAAGTAGTAATCACAAATTTGCACATTGAAATGATCACACTGTATAACCATATATTGTTTACTTACATGGACCCACAATATGTGAGACAAACTAATGATGGAACAATTGATCCTCAAGATATTACAAAATTTTTCAACATTACCAACATGTATCTAGGAATTGGGGTAATGCATAATATTATTGATTTAGATGATAAATTGCAACAGGATTTTTACCAAAAATGCAGGCGTTTCTTGATTATAACTTATATGGGAGTAAAAAAAATAATTTTGTAGATCCAGTCATGGGCAGTATACACTTTCTAAATAAAGGTAGCTTTAAGAGTTACCAAAGTTTTTTACCAATAATATCAAAATTAACCTTAATGTGTAATCCTTAAGGTCTACAAATGATGCAAATGATCAATGACGAATGGAAAACATTTCAACAATACCAAGATATTTCAACAGAATTCGAAAATCTCTAAAAATTCTATTTTAAAATGGGTCAAATAAAACATTTTGACGGTAATCTTCTACCTAATTTGAGTGACTTTGACATTTAAATGCGAGCTGTGAATGACAATTTTCAAAATTTAATTTAATAAGGACGAAGTGAAGGAAACAGTTGGTAACAGACACTTTATATAGCATTATTCATTTATCACAATCAGTTCATATAGTATCACAATCAATTTATATAGTAAAAAAGCTAATCAAACTGCAAGAAGTTGTTAATTCACATTAACAGAATAGTGAAAATTTTTTGTACGAAAAAAATTGAAAAATTTCAAAATTTGTACGAGATCAATATTCATATTTTTGAGTTGTTCCTCTTTCATTCGTATTTCAGTGTCTTAAAAACTCTTGCACACAATGACTAAATAACTGTTGCAGTAATTTAAATCGAAATCGAATTTTTAGAGACAAGATGTTTACAAATGATACGCCATTTCCTTAAAGTTCAAACCACAGTAAGTCAACAATTTTATTTAAACGCACCTGTATTTTAAAATTTTAATGAAAAATAAAAACGATGGTCTTTTAAATAGTATAAGGTTTAATATATCTAAAGTTATTGCTTTGGGAGATATTTATGGTTTAATGTTAGGTAAGATATTTATTGTTTTATTTTAGTAGGTCGTGCCATAATTGTCATTATTTGTGATTATTGGCACTTTACAAAGTGATAGAAATCGCTCGTTTAAAATTAGACAATAGATCGCGTAAATTTACTTTAAATATATTGATACATCTTTCACCTAAAAAAACGTAGTTATATTAAGTAACATCATAAAATTGGAGAGATACAACATGGTTGTCCCTGTCGCACAAAAGACATTAAACTCTTGTCGCTCCTGAAAACAACGTAATTTTTTTAAATATCGATTTACTTTACTACAATCATATGAACGCTGCTTATTAATTATTCCTTTTTGTAAATTTTTACGCAGTCTTTACCGTTTAATTTTAAACGAACCATTTCTATTACTTTGCAAAAGTGCCAATAACTCCAAATAATAACAATTATGACATCTTCATATACTGTCTGCTAGAATAAAACAATAAGTATCTTATCTTTAAAATTAAACCACAATTATAGAGTACCACATACCCTACTATTCCAATGGTAGAACTCAATTGGTCTGGACACGTATTAATTAGATTGCTCAAAAATCTTTACTACAATTAGACCGCTTCTATTAGGGTGGATCAAGAGGCTTCAGATAAAGTTTCTATTAAACGGGTTGACAGACACGTATGTGTTATGTCACCGATGTAGTTTATTGCCTACACTGAACCAGTTTTTAAGATAGCATTAAATAATCGTTAATAAGGTATTAAAATCGGTGATAAAATTATTAATAACATCAGATACGCAGATGACAGCCATAATGGCAGAGATTCTAGAAGACCTTCAAACGCTTTTAAACGCTGTTAAAAACGAATGCACTAAAAAGGGCTTAACTATCAATGCAAAGAAAACAAAATAGGTGGTGGTCGGAGAAATTATCATCAAAGACTAAATACTAAAATTAGATAATAAAATCCTGGAAGGGTGGAACGCTTTATTTCTGGGTAGTTGGATTGACTACAGGGTTAAAAGTGATGAGAAAATCTGGACCAGAATAGAAATTGCACGAAAAGCTTTATTAACTGGCGTTATGTATTGTGTAGTAGAAGTCTGTCATTGACCACATGTCAAAGAGTATTAAAGTGCTACATCTGGTTTGCTTTGTTTTATGGATGTGAAACCTGGATAATAAAAACAAAAAATCTTAATAAATTAAAAGCGTTTGAGTTGTGGGACAATATCCAAGAGATTAAATGTGTCATCGAAAAGGCAAAGATTGCATTCTTGACTATGAGTTCTGTATTCAAGAATGACCTCACTATAGAAACAAAAATAAGGCTCCTTAAATGTTATGTGTACTTAGTGCTTTTGCACGGAGTAGAAACGTGGACATTAAAGGTGAAAACTATATCAAAACTTCAGGCTTTTGAGCTATGGTCATACAGAAGGATCTTGAAGATACCATGGACAGACAAAGTCACCAATAAAGAAGTACTGCGGAGAATGAACACAACTGTGGATTTGGTCAACATCATAAAAGGCCGTAAGCTGCAGTACTTTCGACATGTGATGAGAAATCGAGGAAGATACGAGCTACTTCAATGAATTTTACAAGGTAAAATTGAAGGAAAAATGGCCCCAGGACGAAAAAGAATATCTTGGCTTGCTAACCTGAGAGCATGGTATAGAAATACCTCAACACAGCTGCCAACATTTCGTATAGCAGCCATCAAAGTCATCAGAATGATCGCCAACATTCGGAATGGACAGGCACCTTAAGAAGAGAAAGTTTGAGTTGTGGTGTTACTGTCGCATGCTTAGAATGCCGTGCTTAGACCATGCACAAAGATCAAGAATTTATAAACATCATTAAAATTAGACAGGTCCAATACTTACGGCCGTATAATGAGAGGATCTAAATATTGTTTACCCGGTTGATCATTTTGGACAAAATCGAAGGAAGATGCTGAGTAGGAAAAAAGCAGCTTTCCTGGCTGCGACAACTTTAGCTTGTTAATACGACGATAGCCAACGCTTGAACACAAGCAAGGCACCCAAAAAAGAATTATGTTATAAAAAGATTAAGCACATAGTCTTTATGCTTTTGCATAAAATTTATTAGTCTTTACAACACATGTTCTAACAATTTTCATATGCACACCGGAACTGCTTTCTTATTGAGTGCCACCACACAACCTCTCGAAGTACCGTTAATGAATACCAAAAGAGCATTTGTTTCTTTAATGCTTTAATAATTTTTTATTAGCTGACTTAAGTTAACTACTCATGATAAATTGTATAAATTCAAACTGGCCTTATAGTTTGTTCTAGTATTGAACATATCTGTTTTTATTATATAGATGCTAAGATACTGATTTTCTATTTATCTGTCGTTTGCTTCACTTTAATAATTAGATTAGACAATCTTTTAGATAGCTTTTTCCTATCACTGCTTCAATAATACTTATGTAGTCGATTTTTCATTTCATTGTTTTAACCTTTTGAGCTATGATGTTCCCATTCTTCCAGCACCAAGTTTCTTTGATTTTTCTCTATGCGATGAGAAAGTTTCTACATTTTAGGGTACGTCATAATGTGAATAAAGTATTCCAACTTTCGTTTTTTATTATATTGACCAGTTGTCTTGTTTAGTTAGGCTTCCCTCATTTATTCATTCTTTAGTTAGGCCAAGAACTTCCTCATTTCGGAATCTACTATTCACGCTTTTACTCTATATAGTAGTACTTAAAATTTATAACATTATGTTACTCTAACTGTTCTTCTTCTCTTCTTCTTCTCTTTATGTAGACATTGTTTTGTCTGTTTTTCAATGTGCCTCCAGTAAGTTTTTGTTCCATCGTTTTTGTGATCTTCCTTCTGTTTGTCTTCCAATTGGGAAACCGCCTCTTGTCGTCTTTACTACTCTATTTGTTGTCATTCAGCTTTTGTAATGTAATAATGTACCCACCTTGCTTCTACGTCGTATATCTTACGATATAGTGTCTTCATGTCTGCTGTTTCTAACATTCTTTTTGTCCTTTCTGTCAGGTCGTCTTTCTGTCGCGTATGTCATTATTGATCTGATGACTGTTTTGTAAATTTTGCCTTTCATTTCTATCCCAATATTTTTATTTCTCAATATTGTTTCATTCTGGCAGCCTGAGGCACTGTTTGCTCTATTTACTTGATCTTCCACTTCAGTTTCGAGCTTTCCATAGCTAGATAATGTAATGCCTGGATATTTAAACTCCATCACTTATTCTATTATCTGACCTTCCAGCTCCAATTTACATCTTAGTAAATTTGTTGCTGTAACCATGCTTTTTGTCTTATTTGGCGAAATCAACATGCTAAATTTTCTGGCGGTTATATTAAATTGATGCAATATACGTTGTAAGTTGTTTTCACTTTAAGAGAGTAGTATTGCGTCGTCTGCATAGCAGATTATTTTAAGTTGGTTTTCTCCCATTTGGCATCCTTTTTTATTTCTTACTTTTTTTATTATTTCATCTGTAATCAATTTGAACAATAGAGGGCTCAGGGAATATTCCTGTCTTATCCCATGCCAGCTTTAACAGGGTCGGTTAGTTGTTTTTCGACTTTTACTTTTATTGTGTTGTTTTGGTAGATATTTTTAATCTTTTGATTATTTCTAGAGGTATCTCTCTTGCGTACAATAAGTCCTTTAATTTGACCCAGTCGAATGCTTTCTTAATGTCTACGAAACATAGATATGCTGATTTATTGTATTCTAATGATTTTTCTTGCACTTGCCTCAAACCTTGCTGTTATTCTTCTGCTAGTTTTATAATATCATTTAGTTTATTTATTATTACTTTGGTTGTTAATTTGAGTGTTTTGTTTAATAAATTAATGTCTCTGTAATTATCTGGGCCAGATTTGTTTTCCTTTTGATCTCCAATCTTGAGGAATTCTGTTTTGTTCTATTATTTTTTAAATTAGTTTTAATAGTTGTTTGGTCACATCTGGTCCTCCGTACTTTATGAGTTCGTTCGGTATTCTGTTCTCTCTTGGTAATTTTCTATTTTTTAGTTTGTCGTCTGGTGTTGGTGGACCAACCTCTCCTTGGTGGTCCTCTTTTTATTTGTCTAACTTAAGTATTCGTTTCATTTCTGATTCGGTTACAGTGGTTACATTCCTGTTATGTTTGTTATGTATTGTATGGTAAAAAGGATTTCTTCATTGCTTCACATATTGTTTTCACTTTCTCTCTAAACCATGGTGTTTTCTTTTTTGATATGTTAGTGTTCGTAACTTTCCTCTCTTTAAACACCAATCATTCCAGAAGCACTAGTAGTTTTGATATTTTCTTTCTAATTTAATGTGTAATGAGTGGAGTCCCCACCACCACCGTTTGAAATTAAATTTCTGGTATCTAGGTCACTACACTTTTCTAAAAATGTTTAAAATAAAATGTAAGTATCCGAAGAGGGATGTAAACTGTAACATTTTTTACCAAAACCAAAAATGCAAAGCTTTTATGGAACTTTCTATTAACTTAAACACATTTTACCGTTTATACCCTTCTTCTAAAAGACACATCCAAGCTAAATCTTTGCTTCTTTTTTAAAGACTCTAAACTTTAAAGATTTTTACCAGACTTATTTGATTGCTACTTTTAATACAGATTTCTTTCTTTTTTGACTTTATTTGACCGTTCTCATGTCTCTTTATTCACACTTTCCAGATTTGTTTCCAATTGCAGTATTTCTGATTTTATAAATTTTATTTAAATAGTATTATAGCTTTCTTTCATATTTTAACTTATTTTTGTCATTAATGTGGCCTCAGATACACATTCTCTCCTATTTTTTAACATCCCTCATTTGATTTTTTGTAATCCTCTTTGATATATAGATTTCGTTGAGTTTCTTACTCTGAGAATACGACCACTAAATGAAAAATCCATATTTAGCCTACTAAATCGGAAGCATTTTAAAATTTGAATCATTCTAATTTTTTAAATACACTATTAGTTAGTTGAGGCGTAGAAATATTATAAATTTAAAAAAGCCATTTAAAATGTAAAGAACCTTGATTTAATCCCATAAAGACAAGTGATACTTAAAATTTTGCTACCTTGGTAGCATTTAGCACCTCATTAAGTAGATATATAAGATATATATTTGTTTTTATGATCTGTTAATATTTTAAAGCTGATTAATTATGCCTTAAAATAATGTCGTTTCCCACAATATCATCTGATACTGCGTATATTACAGTATCTTGGATTTTACAAGGAATATTTAATCTAAAATTAAAATGATTTATCAGTGGTACAACGGTTTTGATCCAGTTTAAATAAAAGTTTTTATGAAGTACATATTTTTTAATTAGCATAGGTAAACGCGACTATCAACAATAAATAGAATTACGGCAACTTTTTCTCAAAAAAGATGCACATAAACTGTACAAAAAGATGAAAGCTTAAAAAAAAAGATTAAATTTATTTTAAAACAGTATTATACCTGAGTAAGTTCGACTTTTTTCATATATTTTCCATTGAATTTTAAATTTAGAAACTGACAGACAAATAATATTTACCACAAACTTAAATACTTGACTGCAGCTTAATAAAGCTCTACCTCTCTATACGCGTGAGTCTAGGCTTTAAATTACCTGAATAATGTATTTTCCAAAAGATAGATTGGAAGGCGTGGTTTTATTGAATAACCCCCACGATCACCCGATATGAATTATTTACAATATTAATTATGGAGTTACTTGAAAAACACCAACTGTCAATATCCAGGAATTGAAAAATACGTTAAAAACATAAAAGTACTTTTGAAAGATATAAAAGTGCGCAAAATAAAAAAAAAGAGTCTTAGTAATAAAAAAAGTATTATGTCGACGAACTTGTTCATTGTTACTGCAAAGGATCATTACAAGCAGATGTTTAACCAGAAATGAAATATTAAAAGCAATTGAATACTTGAATAAGATTATAACCAAGTCATCACTGTTGGGTTAGAAACTAAAAAAGTGTCAATGATATGCCGAAACTAATAACGTGCGAGGGAGATCTTAAGCCCTAAGAAACTGACACTACTAACAAGTTGGTTTTTGAATTTGTGTTGGCCTATAGTAAAACTGTAAAACATCCTGAATGATGAAAATATAGAGTGTCTAACTAAATTATGTAATAAAATATACCACGATGGTCAAATCCCGGATGAATGGTCAAAATCTATCTTTTTACCCTTACCCAAGAAAAATAATCCTAAATCTTGCGATGAGTACCGATTAATTAGCCTTATGAGCCACACTTTAATAATACTACTCAAAGTTATTCAGCAGCGTATATATAACAAATGTGAAGAACAATTAGACAATACACAGTTTGGATTTAGATGTGGAATGGGAAGAAAAGAGGCACTGTGCGCAATGACGGTACTATTACAAAAATGCAGGGAATATAATAAAAATGTATTCGTATGTTATATAGATTTCCAAAAAGCTTTTGATAGAGTCCAACATGGTAAACTCATACATGCATTGAAACACATACACCTAGATCCCACTGATATTAATTTAATCAAAAATCTGTACTACAATCAAACAGCGGTCGTACGGGTGGAAGATAGTGAAACAAACCAGGTGGAAATTCAAAGAGGAGTCAGATAGGGATATGTGCTGTCACCACAATTATTTAATGTGTACTCCCAACTAATATTTCAGGAGGCACTATGGGAAAGAACTGAAGGTGTAAGGATTGGAGGGAGCATCATTAATAACATAAGATTTGCAGACGATACCGCAATCATGGCAGAGAATATAGACGATTTACAAACTCCCCTGGAAATCAATAACAGAGAAAGCAAAAAGATGGGACTAACAATGAATATAAATAAAACCAAATACATGGTGATCTTAAAAAACCCTGTTGACAACACAACTGATATTGGAGGGTAAACCCCTAGAGAGAGTCGACAAATATAAATACCTCGGAGCAATTATAAACTCACAGTTAGATCAAGAGCAGAAGATAAAGGTCAGAATAGAAATAGCTCGAAAAGGCTTTATAAAATACAAGTCAATGTTTACAAATAAGAAATTGAGTATGGCCATCGGATTGAGGTTCGTCGAATGTTACGTTTGGTCGTAACTACTATATGGGGTAGAAGCTTGGACTCTGAAAGCCCAATCTATAAAAAAATTGAAGGCATTCGAAATGTGGCTATATAGCCGTATTTTGAAGATTTCTTGGACTGCAAAAGTCTCAAATGAGGAAGTGGTAAGGCGAGTTGGACATGGCGGAAAGCTTATAAACACAATTAAAATAAGAAAAACATCGTATCTGGGCCACATACTCCGAAACGATAAATACTCTCTGCTACAAGTCATCATGCAAGGTAGAGTAGAGGGAAGAAAAGGCTTGGAAAGAAAGAAGAAATCTTGGCTGAGGAATATCAGAGATTGGACTAACCTCAGTGTTGAAGAGATATTTCACGTTGCAAAAGATTGAGAAGCGTTTAAAGAAGTATCGCCAACCTTCGTTAGAAGACGGCGCAAGAAGAAGAAGAATAGTAAAACTGTAAGTGCTAAAAGCATCAGAAAGACATCTATACGTCTATATCAGCAGAGTCTTCATACTCTACGGATATTTTGAGTTATTCCAATATAGTCCAGTTATCAAAGATTTTAACTTCAAAAATTATAATTATAAAGCTGTATTTTTCAGGGAATGGTCAATTTTGGGACCTCATATAATATGGAAAAAAGTTTACCACTTATCCACCGACTTTGCCCTAAAAGCCACCCTCGTAGAGGAAGGAACAAAAAAACAATTTACCGAGAATCTGTACGCCGTAGAAAAAAATGTTTTAAAAATATGGCTGGAATAATTGTAAACAAAAAGGTTTATTAGCACTTTTTGTTTTTTAAACAAAAGAAATAAGATGCTACATTGAAATTGCAGAATCAGCTTTGAACAGATGAAGGAAATTTTTCTGTAATCACAATATCAATATAACGCTCCGAATAAGAATGTTTCGAGGTTATATTTTCTCTATCCTTTTGTATGAGGCCTAGACAATCTAATACTACAAACCTGGAAGCATTCGAAATGTGTTGCTACCGGCTTATTCTGACGAAGCGACAACAGCGAATCAGAATCCTTGGTGGTAGAGGTAAATGAAAAAATTGCAATAAGCACATTTAAAAATGGACTGAAAGACAATACTAAAAGTAAAAGATGTTACCACTTTTGCAAGGCAATTACGATTGCTAAGAACGAAAAAGCTTTTACGCGATCAGACACTTCAAGTATGTACCATATGAATAAGATATATAAGAAAGAAAAGAAAACTATAACATGCGGATATAAAAACAAATTTAATAGAAGAAGAGAGAAAAATAGGGATGACAGAAACAGAGGAGCAAACGTATATATGAGACAGCAATTTATAACCAAAACCATTTTTGGAGAATACCCAGTTTCATAATAATTAGTCCTAAAAATTTTGTCTGGTGATGTCCATGGGTAATGACTTCAAAGGTGTATTTATAAAAAGTAATTTTAATAACGACTTTTTGCTATCTATCGACCTATACGAATTATACTTCTATGTAATGAAATTTTTAAGCGCTAAATATACGCGAAACTTAAAACTAATTGTAGTTCAATTATTCTCTCATCACGTTTGGAGTAATAAAACCTGTATAAAGACAAATTAAGTAGATAATATAAAAGTCATCGTAGATCATTTTGTTGAAAGTAATTATTATTAATAAGATATTCGTTCTTATATAAAAAAATTACAGAAAGCAATTATAATATAAATAGATGGAAATATAAAGTCGAATTTTTTTGTATGTTTAAAAAAGCGGATGACTAATAAACATATACTTTCACTTAAAAATTAAAGAATCAATAAGTTTTTAATATGTTATAAAAACAAACAACTCAAATAACTGAAAATGTCCGCTTTACAAAATGAAGTTAAGTTAAAAACTTATTTAAAACTAATTTAAAACAAATATTTCAATATTAAATATTTCCTCAAAAATTGAAGTAGATATCGATATTTTTAATTTAAAAATGCCTTCTATATTATAAAGGATCATAAGTCTCTCATACTTAACCCTTAACCCTTACTTAACCTTATTTTACCTTACTTAACCCTTAATATACCTTTATATTTATCTCTTGAACGGAAACATGTAAACCTATGGTTCGAAATACTAATACTAGAATAAATCGTTGAGTTACCTGATACTTAACAATTAATCGGTAAATTGGTATTAAAAATATGGCGCTACGCCGAACAGAAACGTTGTAACTCAAGCAATTGATATTTTATACAGGAAGAGTTACTTCAACAAGTTGCTCGACGAAGTAATGTATCACAAAGTGTTCTAAATCAAGCATTTTTTTTAATCCTTGTCTGACTTTCTTCTTCTATATTCTTATTAGAAAATTTTGCCTGTTTCTATTCTCTTAGATTGTGGCTTTATCCAATATTGTGGCTTTGTAAATTTTTGTCTTACTTTTCATCCTAATGAGTTTGCTCCTCCATATTTTATATTTTAAACATTCTACTGCTCTATTGGCTTGCTGTATTTGTTTTGTACCTATCCTTTTATAATACTGTAACTGAATAGTGTGATACGTTAACAGTTCATTCTATTATACATGTACAATAGACCAGCATTTCTATTTCTGATTGACCTAAAGAAAGCGTTTGGCAAGGTAAGACACAAAGATGTAATCCATCTTCTGTGTAATAAAAAAGCTCCCTTATTATTATAAAAACTATCTAAAACATCTACCAAAACAACAAATGAAAGTCAGAATAAATGGATCACTTATAAAACCTAAAGAAATAGGCAGCGGAATAAGACTAGGATATTAATTGAGCCCCATGCTCTTCAATTTCATCATGGCTGAAATCCTCAAAAGCGTTAACAAAGAAAAAGGATACAGAATCGGAAACAAAAAAATCAAATTTCTTTGTTACACAGACGACGTAATATTGATAGCGCAAGATGAAAATAGTCTGCAAAGCAAATAGAGTGGCGGGATGCCCCAATAACACTATATGGCGAAACAGCCACATCAACACTGAGATGAAATAAAGAATTGATAAAATCAGTGTAATACTAACACTAGAATAAATCGTTGAGTTACCTGATACTTAACAATTAATCGGTAAATTGGTATTAAAAATATGGCGCTACGCCGAACAGAAACGTTGTAACTCATGCAATTGATATTTTATACAGGAAGAGTTACTTCAAAAAGTTGCTCGACGAAGTAATGTATCACAAAGTGTTGTAAATAAAGCATCTTCTGCTTTTAATCCTTGTCTGACCTTATTTTTCTATATTCTTATTAGAAAATTTTGCCCGTTTCTATTCTCTTAGATTGTGGCTTTATCCAATATTGTGGCTTTGTAAATTCTTGTCTTACTTTTCATCCTAATGAGTTTGTTCCTCCATATTTTATATTTTAAACATTCTACTGTTCCATTGGCTTGGTGTATTTGTTTTATACCTCTCCTTTTACACCACTGTAACTGAATAGTGTGATGCGTTAACAGTTCATTATATTATTATACATGTACAATAGACCAGCATTTCTGTTTCTGATTGATCTAAAGAAAGCGTTTGGCAAGGTAAGACTCAAAGATGTAATCCATCTTCTGTGTAATAAAGAAGCTCCCTAAATATTATAAAAACTATCGAAAACATCTACCAAAACAATAAAATGGAAGTCAGAATAAATGGATCACTTATAAAACCTAAAGAAATAGGCAGCGGAATAATACTAGGATATTAATTGAGCCCCATGCTCTTCAATTTCATCATGGATGAAATCCTCAAAATCGTTAACAAAGAAGGAGGATACAGAATGGGAAACAAAGAAATCAAATTTCTTTGTTATACAGACGACGTAAGATTGATAGCCCAAGATGAAAATAGTCTGCAAAGCAAATAGACTGGCGGGATGGCTTAATAACACTATATGGCGAAATAGCCACATTAACACTGAGATGAAATCAAGAATTTATAAAAGCAGTGTAAGACCAATAATGACATATGCCTAAGAAACAAGACTCGATACAGCTACAACCCAAAGGCTACTGCAAACGGCAGAGATGAGAGTGCTGAGAAGAATTACAGGAAGTACGCTGAGAGCTCAAAAGAGAAGTGAAGACATTAGAAGAAACTGTAACGTACAGTGTATAAATGAATAGAATGGAATAATCATATAGGCAGAATGAAGGAGACCAGTGTCGTCAAAATAGCAAGAGATAAGTCACCAATCGGCAGAAGTATCGGACGACCGCGCAAAAGATGGAGTAACAACCTTCCATAGAGGTATTAATCCGCCAATAAACAAGCAGAATTGCTTGTAAAGACAAACAAGAAGAAGAAGATTATACATATTACGTAGTATGTATTATGTAGTCAGTTCTGTGTTGATGACTATTGTTTTTTTTATTTTATGAGCTGAATTGTCTCTTTTTAGCTTCTTTGTTATTAAGTTGAATTTATAAACCAATCTTTGTAACTTGACCTCAATTCCTGCTATGAATATGGCTTTGTCTGCATAACAGAGGAACCTTTACTTCTCTTTACGGTTTTAATTATTTCATCTAATATGAGATTCAACTCTACAGGGCTTAAGAAGTCTCCTTGCCTTATATCTTGGCCTGTGACTACTTTTTACATCAGTTCTCCATCCACTTTGAGCTGCATTTTGTTTTCCTCGTATATGTCTTCATTTGTTTTAATAATAAAGTAAGTTAAGTTTTAAAAAGAGATATACACTCTATAAATGACAACACTGCACGCCGTCGACTTTCTACGAACCTGCTTCGTTGACACGTCACCATTAATTTGTTATTAAACAATGGTTGTTTAAAGCAATACGAGCGTAGATCTTTAATTAATTTTTGTAAACAACATGTCTGTTTATATGCCCGCAGAAAAACTTTAAATAATAAAATGGTATTAGGATGGTAATTCTGGAGTGTAAGTGTAGTAAGTGTCTACATTTATTTTCTGTGTTTTTTTGAAAGGAGATCAATTCCGTGCATACAGGTTAATTTATAATATTGTTAAAACTTTTGAGAGCTGTTATAGCCTCAAAAATTGCAGAAAATGTCACGCTCAAGAAGTGTCTCCAGAAAGTGACGTTCAGTCGTAGAAGGTCAAATATTTGAATCATTTCTGTACGTAAAGAACTATTTCTTATTTTTATTAGGATTTATTTTTTATTTTTAATACGAGTATATTTTTTGTTTTATATTTTTAAAGAACCACAATTTTATTTTTAATTGAACCACAAAAATTGTTCACATTATTAAAAACCGATACAAATGCACCACTTTATAAGGTCAGTGTATTTTTATCGAGTTTATCTACTCTAAGAAATGAATTGCGCATACGCAATGAAAACAAATATCGAAGTTGAATAACGAAGATGTGTATCTCATCCGTTGTTACGTGCTACTAAATTATTTTCAATTATTTTCTCATGCTTCGATTTTCTGTCGCTGTCGTCGTGTCGGAGGAGATCGGGAATTATAATTATTTAGTACAGTGCAATGTTGCCGATTTTAGGGCTTTATGTAGTGTGCAATATGTAATCCAAATCTTAACGTACTGTATTTAATGGTATTTTTCTTTTGTATAAAAGGTAAAAAAATCCTTTGTCCTTACTCTGTCAAAGGCATATTTAAGCCAAAGAAACAAAGAAACGCCGGCCTTTGGTGTTCTAGTGCCTTTTAACAAATACTGCATCTGTACATAGGCTTTCACTTAAAAATCCTTTTTGTTCATCCTCAAGTGATATTCCGTCATTTATTACTTTGTTTAAAATGTTTTCCGTAAGGTTCAGCATAATGTTTAATATATTATTACTTTATAGTTTTCCGATTCTGTTTTGTCACCTTCTTTAAACGTCAGGATTAGTGCGCTTATTTTTATACTTAACGTACTTTATTATAAATATGTTGTAATTGAGCAGTTGTAATGATCGCATCGCTAGCTCTCGTTACCGGCTTGCTACTGCAATATATGCACATATGCACGTACTTCTACCATTACCTACCACCACCATTCGATGCGCGCTGAAGATGGAACACTGATAAAGATATAAAACAGCGTAGATATTCACAGAGAATTGAGTTCTACCAGATTACTGATTTTATAAAAACTTCACCGGGCCCTTTTTTATTGACCAAAGACCAACCGATCCGGGAGCTCAAGCTATAGTACTGGTCTAGTGAAAGTTTCTGACTTAAGTATTGGAGTACTGATCTAAGACCAAATTATTCTACCCGCCAGCGACCAAGTATTCACACCTCTAACCTAGGTAAGTAGTGATTAGTCTTTGGATCACTGATGTTTATGTACTGAGAAACACATTGTCCTTTTGTTTTGATTTCCTTAGCATTGACCGTATCTATTTTTCGAATAATCAACAGTGGATCGTAGCGTTGATGATTTATTCACCAGGATTAGCATTTTATTTTCATTGTATAGGGTGTCAAAAATTGGTATGTTTTGCAAGGAATACCGAAAACTAGAAAGGATTGAAAAAATAGTAGTTAAGATGTCATGACTGATTATTTCGTTAAAATAACGATTACCCAATCAAATTATCAATAGCTCACCACATTAGTGAGATACAGGGCGATTATTGAAAAATGTCGAAAACGACAGGGTTGTATATGTTCTTTATTAAATTTTTTTTAAAAACTTAGGAATTAAAGGAATTTTTAACAGATACATTATGGCAGAGTTCAGTGGCGTACAAGAAATTTTTTAGTGGGTCTTTAAGGAAATATTATAATACCAACTTATGTTTTTTTATACGGGATGCCCTATATATTTTGACATTTTTTGTTTACATTTTTAATTCTCTTTTACGTGATATGACATGTTACATACATATTTTTAGTTTTTGAAGTGACTATGCAAATAAAATGTTTATAGTTGACGTTATGTAAAATAGTGACATATTTTAACATTTTATTATGAGAATACTTATCCCTTGACAGTTTTATTTAGCAAAAATAAAATCAACACATACCTAACTTTAAAGTAAATACTTAAATGCTCATTGTTGAGAACGATTTCCGAACTGGAAATTGAACCGTCAATAAACGTAGTTTTACCTTCATTTATGGCTTATTCCCATTAAAATCGTAATTGCTTATTAATTCCATATTATAAATAAAACTGTTACGAAATAGAACACCCTTCATGTATTATCTTTTGCGTTTCCATATTTTTTTATTCGATATAATATTATTGTCTTCTTTTTTTATTATTATTCCGAAGCTAGTTTTGTGATAATACAATAATTTACTTTTTATTTATTTTTTTTAAATAAGACATAATTTTACTTTAAAATAAGTTTATTTTGACGTTTAGACTTCCGTAAATTGCATTACGTTTTTTTATCTATAATAACATATTGTTACATCTTGTAAAAATGTTAGTTTCGTAGAGTAGGTTATATTCACAGGTAATAGGTAATAGTTAAGGTAATATTAAGTGACAAAGCTCGCATATCCAGTGCATGAATATTTAACTGACATAATAAATAACTATACTGGAACGAATCAAGTCCTCACTTAGTTCAGTGGATCTAGAGGTAAGGGAGATTCGGTTTTAACGTTAGTGTTTTGTCGAGCATAATAAATTAGTTTGTCATATATTTTGATGATAAATGGTTTGAACGTTTTTGATGAGACATATTTCTCATCAAATTGATAATTTTTATTTTTATTTCAATTTTTTTTTATTTCAACAAGGAGCACCTGCATTAATGCCATAATCGCTGGAAATTAGATATTTAATTAAAAAATTTTATAATCAGTGGATTGGAACGTAGAGTTCTTGTTCACCAGAACTAAATAATTCTGATTTTTTTATTTGGCAATTCTTAAAACACAATATTTATAATAACTGACTTTAATACTAAGGAAGGATTATTACAAAGCACTCATATACTCCTGTAAAATAAAGCAAATGCATATATTGTGTAAAATATAATTGTGTAAAATATATAATAATAAGGTGTCAATTATTATTATAACTATTCGTAAATGGGGAGCATTTTGAACATTTATTATAATTTTTAAATTTTTGTAAAATGAATTCTAGTTATTCCATTAGTTGATATTATGTTTCCTAGTATGATCCCCTTAAAAAATTTCTGTAGTTTTAATACAGTTTTTTAACATTTATTTGAATAAAGAAGATATTTAACCTTCTCGTTTTCAACATTTTTCAATAACCGCCCTGTATCTCGCTAATGTTGTTAGATATTGATGATTCGATTGAACAATCGTTACTTTAATAAAAAAAGAAGTCATGATCTCAACTACTTTTTTCTATCTCATCTAGGGTCTGATATCTAACAGAACTACCCGTCACACCGTGCTAATTGATCTCTTATCAATGTTCCGCAATATTTTAATATTTTATTTGTTATTCCGTGCATGTCTGCAGCTTTTCTGTTTTTAATTTTTAGTGAGATTTTTTCACTTCCATTGTGCTGATTCTAGTTTGTTCTTCAGTTGTAGTTTTCGTCGTTTTTGTTGCTGACGTTAGTTTGGCTAGTTGCAGTTAGTTTTTTAAATACAGTCTTTTTAAGAAATTTATACACGTATTTGGGTTTATGCCTTTAACTTTTACTATTTCTCCTATTTCTTTTCTCTGTCCTATTATAAATATTCATATTTTATTTTGTAATCCGTAGGAGTCATGTTCCAGATCTTTTGAGAAGCGGTTCTAGTGTTTTTTTTTGCTTATTTTAACAAACCTATGTGTCTTATTCTGAATTATTTTATAGTTTTCTTATTTTTCATGCACTCCAGATTATTTTTTTCTTTGCATTCTTTTTACTTATACAATCATCGCGTTTTGTTGTGGAGCTTCGTAAGCCTAGTAACTGTCTTTTTACTGAGAGATTGGTTTGCAGAGCTTAGAATAGTCGTTTTTATTTTTAATCAGCTCTCTTCTACTCCATTATCTCCGATTCGGTTTCTGTTTTTGGCTTATGTTAGTCTTCTTTCGTAAAGTTTAGTGAAACTTTTATCATAGGGTACTACAATAGTTGTTTATTGCGCATTTTCAACGTGTACTATATTTGTTAGATAAGTTATACAGTTAATTTTAACTTTGAATAAGAAGAAAATTGGAAACTAATAACTCATAAAAGAAGTTGAAAATATGCTTTAAACTTACCTTGTAAAGTAATATTTACATGATTTAATCCTACATACACTCCGATGTCAGCTGTCACCTTTTCTTGAGAAAAAGCTTGATAAGTGCTGACTATTTGAGATTTTGATATATGCCACGCTGATCCATACAATGTTACTAAAAAGAGTAGAAAATATAAAATTTTAATGAAAGTTTTGTATATAGTTATTCATAAAAAAAAATAAAAATATACCTTACAAAGATATATAAAGAATAAATGAAGTATTAGATTTTCTAAATAGTTTTCTAAGGGGATTTCCGATTCATGATGAAAATCAGATGAAATGATACAAAACATAAAGCAAACTAAAGGTAAATAGCACATTAATTAATGTAAATTAAACGAATGGCAAGATCCGCGGGTGTTTAAAGTTTTAATGTTTTAATGTAGATCACTTGTCGTATCTTGAGTTCCGCTGCAAGCTTTTGAATGAAAAGTATTTTGATAAAGAACCCGTTGGTCAAATGAAGTTAAATATGACAGGTTAATATCATCTTGATCCACAAAAGGAAGCTTCGAAGTCGTTGACGTTTTATGTGTACATAATGCGGGATAGTATTATTGTAAAAGAAAAAACCTAAAGACAAAAAGCGGATTTATCTAAAAATCTACAGGAGTCCTAAATGAGATATTTATTGTAATATACATTAAAACAAAAACCAATTCTTATGCTAATTCTTATATTGTATTTTTATCTATTTATTCTTTCTTCGGTCGCATAACGAATTGTATTCCCTTCTAAACTATAAAGGTCCGATCTATTTAAATTTTATAGTTTGGTAGCTTAGTTATTTTCAATTATTTATATATATTTAATTTTAATTTGTTTCACTGTTGTGTTTAATTTGAATACTTTGTATTGTAGTCAATGACGATGATTAGGTCATTTATCGTTCAAGCAATATAAAGATTGCAAAATTGTTTTTTCATATTTGAAAAGTCTTGCATTTTTCTACAAATTTAAAAAAGAAAAAGTTTTTCTTGAACAATTTGGGACGAAGTTACTGTTGTTTTTTTTAATTGGAAGCAGCTATGTTTACAACAATTAAGATATCTAATTTGCATCATTTGAACGGATATACTTTAAAATTTTAATGTCCAAATTAAAAGAAGATTGCTGTTTAATGGAAACGTCCTCAAAGCTTCAAAATGTGGTCTTTAAAATCGGCAGGTTTTAAAACTTACATGAGCGATGAAGGGGGAAGGAGCTGTTAACTGTATCTCTGGTTCTTGGTTATGGATTTCGACGTTTCTTTTTTTAATTGTTATATAATTTTCACGTGAATGCCTAATATGTATTATTTGTTTTGTATGATTGTTTTCTATCAGTTGTAGGATGTCATAATTTTCACATGTAGTTTGTTTTCGTATATGTGTTTCTTTGGAATGCAGGGAGGTACGATTTTTAAGGGAATTAGTAAACGGAACGAAGACAGACCTTTTTAAAAAAAGATTCATTTTTTCTTTTTCTTAAAAAAAAAACAAATTAAAATAGGAAGGAAGAATGGGAATAAAGTTACTGTCTTGTAAGAGAATTTTTTATTTCTTTTGTACGATGAGAGAGTGATATATCTGTCTCAAGTTGTCGATATCGGTTCTCTTATTTATGGACGATGGATGTTTTAAAATTTGGCACATTTCAAGGATGGATCGCTTGTGATCCATCCTTGTGATTTTGATTTGATTGTGATTTTTCTGTTTGCACAGTGTCAAATTCTCAAACATTCATCATCCCTAAATAAGAGAACCGACATCGACTACTTAAGCTAGATATATCACTCTCTCATAATACAAAACAAATAAAAAACCCCTTACAAGACAGTAACTTCATTCCCATTCTTCTTTCCTTTTTTTGTTTGTTTGTTTTTTTAAAGAAAAAAAAAATAAATCTTTTTTTAAAAAAGGTCGGTCTTAAAGTTCATTTAAAATATTTTTTTAAGATAATTACGAACATATCGACAATAAATTTATAAAATGCCGAGGGTGTATAAGCGTAAGGATGGTGCAAAAATTTTCACCTTTAAAAAGCATTTTATTTTTGTCAATATGACACTCTAATCAAAAGATATCGAATTTTTACCATCGAGTTACTACAAATTTTATTTAAAATTTATTTCGCGCACGTACCTAATCAATTCACTGGTTGCTTCAAGCGTTGTTTCTAAGATAACGGTTCATTACATAGAAAAATCGCTAGTAAACACTTCTGTTTTAACAATATCACAGCTACATTTTCTCAAACATTTTTCTCTTCGGCGCACAGATTCTTGGTAAATAGGTTCCCCAATACAAAGGTAATTTTGGGGAAACCCATTTTTGAGGAGCGAAGCTTACATTTTCAGCAAAATTCAGCTTGTTCGTATGATTTTTAGAGGTCAAATCTCTGACAACCGGATAATATATTGAAATAAAAACATTGAAATTTACAAAAATATCGATTCTGCAGTTTTGTGCCGTTCGTTTGTCCGTCCGGCAGCTATTACAGCCAAAACTGTAACATATATAGGAACGCTGATGCCGTTAAAATGTTAGTCCTTCAGCAAAATAGTTTATAATAGATACGAATATGAAAAAATGCTTTTGCTGCTGTTAATGAAAGAATCCTGAAAAAAAAATAGCTAGTTATTTATGATTTTCACCACAGTAGTTTTTCCGACATTTTCGTTTCGTCAGAAGCGTTGACTGACCTATATTTATCAACAGACAAGTTTATTTTCGTGTTTTTTTTTTTTTCGTAATTTTTAAGCTATTTAATTAAAGAAATATATTTAACGGAATTTGTTTTTCGTTTTCCGATTTTCCTGTATGACGGGTGAAATATTTTAAGAAAATTAGAGGAAAAACGCCCCAGACCCAAAAAAAAGTTAAAAAAAAAAGAGAAATCGTGTCAGAATTTCTCTAATGAATCGATACACACAGTTTCGCGAGAGTACCTATCATAAACTTTTTGCCGACGGACACTATATTCTTGTATTAGGTTTCTGTTGTGACTGAGCGTTGAAGTCTCTAATACAATTTTCAAGTAGGTACTACTGTATGTGAAACTTGGACTTTAAACGCCGATATCATTAATAAAATCGAGGCGTTTGAGATGTGGTTGTATCGAAGGATACTAAAAATTCCATGGACTAGCAGAACCAGAAACGAAGAAGTTCTTCGAAGAATGGGACATCAACGAACTCTATTAAATATTATTAAGAGGCGTAAACTAGAATATCTTGGACAAATAATCAGAGGACCAAGATATGAGTTCCTTCGGCTAATTCTCAACGGTAAAATCGAAGGAAAGAAATGGATAGCACGGAAGAAACTCTCTTGGTTGAGGAATTTGCGGCAGTGGACAGGTTTGACAGCGGACCAATTGCTACACGTAGCCCAAGACCTAGATCAGTATATTAATATTATAAGCATGGTAGTCACCGACGTTCCATAGCGATATGGCACTTTAAGGACAAGACTACTGTGTGCCAGATTTTATTCACCAAATTAACAACAAAACTTTTAATAATACTTGTTTAACTACTGCTATATCTTCGTTCGCAGTCAATCGAAAGTCTTTGCTCAGCGACGACGTATTCAGCAACCTCGAAAACTCCCTAATAATGACTTCCGACAAACTTTAAAAAAAATAACATAAAACTCCAGAGGATAAGGTTCACTCTGGGTACCAAGTAGCTCATGGACTATTATTATATTCGTGTTCAGCGAGCTCAAAAACCTCCTAGTAATGATTGTCGCTGATTTAGAATGAAATGAATACACTCCAGAAGACGACGTCTACCCTGGGCACCAAGTAGGTCGGGGACTACCGTCGATTACATATTCGTGTTCAGCGACCTCGATTACCCCCGAATAACAGAATTGGCATACTGGCATACTAGACTCTGCTACAAGATTAAGAATATATACTCCCATACTTTTATTTCCTGCTACTAAAATTCTACCTAACCAATAGATGCTTCCTTGTCAGGCAAAACAATAAATATTTTCCCTTGAATTCAACAGATTTAGAAATTTTATAAAATTCACACTTGGTAAAGAGACTTGTTCATCAGTATAATTATTAAACAACAATTTTCCTTAAGCCGAAGATGTAAAATACTTTGGAATTCACCTAGACAGGAGACTCTTTTGGCGTAAGTATATATTCACAAAACACAAGCAGTTATAATTCAAGCTAAGCCATTTATACTGAATCATCGGCAGAAACTTTAATTTGTCTATTGAGAATGAACTACAGGTCTATAAAACTGTTTTAAAACCAATAAGTTAGCCAAACGGTTGTTTAAGGACCAGCAATACGAAAAAATAATGAAAAATCCAAACCAACAGACTTGGTTTTAGTAATTAGATTTAATGTAAACTTGTATTGTATGTATCATGCATATTGCAAATATTGGAAGTAACCTCATGTAGTTAGCAGACGCTACACTATAAAACAGAGTGCCAAATGAAGTAACGTCTACGTGTCATATCCTTGCCACCAAAAACGCTTATTGGCATTGTAATTATAGTATTTATTGACAGATTGCCGAATAAAAAAAAATTTAAAAAAATATATTAGTCTAGATTTAAAGAATAAAAATAAAATTATTATTTTATTTTAAATAAGGTGTTATTTCATAGAATTTGTGATTTTTTTTTTTAATGAAAACAATTATTTTATTTTTAATTTCTTTTAAAGAAATCCCCAGGTTCTTTTCAAATCAGTTCAATACAGTTCAGTTCAGAAATTCTCTTAGTTTACTTCTTTACTGAAAATAGCGATTGTATTGAAAAAGTTCTTTAAAATAAGAGTTCGTAAGTTATTTTTTTATTCATTTTTTGCCTAATTATTGCAAAAATAACTTTAAAAGTCTAATTTAAAAAAAAAATATATCAATAACTTTTTAAAAAATGCACAAGAAATTTCACAATTGCAATTTCAGAAAAATAGTTATTGCTAAAACTGTATGTAGTATGTTGCTAAATGAAATCTGAAAATATTAAGTTGAAGAGACAGGCTTATATTATCAAATTTAATCATTTAACGATTAAAAGTTTATTTAATATTGGAAAATAGGTTTACAAAAGTACTCGGATTTTAAAATTATAAACATTTAAATTGACTCAAACGCATCAATATGTAGGAACAAAATTCTTTTTTCAAAATGTTTGCATTTCTACACGAATTAAAAAAAAATACAATGTCTTAGTGACCTTAGAACACCAGTTGCCCGTTTTTTTTAATTCGCCAGAGTTTTGTTTGTAATGATTAAGACGTTTAAAAAGCACTATTTGAAAGATTAAAATTAAGTTAAAAAAAATTAAAACGATTCTTTAAAAAATAAGCTGTTTGTAAGGCTCTTGCTGTAAAAGATTTAGATTTAGACATTTAGATCTTGCTGTAAAAATTTATAAAAGTCACAATATTTTCTTTTTATCCAACGGAAATTGGTATTTATTTAATTCGGAGTACCTCGTTGCATAGATTATAAACACACAGCTGCATTCACTGAATAGTTTACACCTTCAATTTCTTACATTGAATACTGTAAAATGTCGTACGGATTTGCTAAATGTCAAAAGCTCGTCAAAAATTTCGAGCGTATTGAAAAATAAAATACAATGTATGTATGTAAAAGTATGTTATTATATAACCATTAAAATTTGTGTACATTAATGAAATTACACATGTTGCTTAATTCCATATAAACGTAATATTGTTTAGTTTATTAGTATATTAGTATGAAAAATTATTATATATATATATATATATATATATATATATATATATATATATATATAAAACAAGAAGGGACAGAGTGAGAAATACAAACATTAGAGAGCAGTGCAAAATTCAAGATATTGTAAGATGGGGAAGACAGCGCAAGAGGATGTGGTACAACCATGTAAGACGAATGGATGAGAATCGACTCCCAAAAATTGCCCTAGAAAACAATCCGCCTGGTTCAAGACCCCCCGGAAGACCACCTAAAAGATGGAGGGATAGTTGGCAATCTACCTCCCAAGAAATTAACCAGAGGCAGCTTCAGAATTAAACAGATCGAAAGATCTACAAAAAGTAGAAGATATATATATATATATATATATATATATATATATATATATATATATATATATATATATATTCACCATTCTCAGCATATTCTACCGCTTATGGTGCAGCCTCCCTTACATGGTCATTCTTCAGTTCAGGTCTGCCCACGATTGTCTAAAATTCGCGTGTCTGTGCAATGTTGTACCGACTTGTTTTCTTATGCCATAGTCCCATCTTAAATTTGGATATCTTTTTGATCGCTTGAGGCATCTTGGATACCACAGTGTAATTCTAGTGGACCACATATTGTCAGTTATTCTCGCTAAATGTCCCATCCACAGCCATTTTAAAGATTTAATTCTGTGGATTACATCCTAAACTTTGATTTTTTGTGTAATTCATTTTATTTTTTTTTCTATCTCTATTTATTATGCCTAGCGTGCATCGCTCCATTGACCTTTTAATAACTTTGAGTTTTGATATTATCTCTTTATTTAGTGTCGCAGTAGTACGTCATGATTGAACTAATAAACTGATAAACTGAGGCAATAGGAATTAGAACTGGAATAGGAACTGGAATCTAGTTGCTTTCGCAGTCCTTAGAAACAGATATAATGTACACGGATAGTGATGATAACGGGTCAGAAGGCAAGAAAAGAAAAGATGAGGGTCACCTTCACCTTTCCTGCAGAGCAAAAAACTGGTAGAACCCTAAGAAAAAGAAAACCAAAGGAAGAAGATTCAAAGGATGTGGACGACGTTATTAGTAAGTTTATTAAGATGATGGGGGAGCCGCAAGAAATCAGGAATAAAAAAAGGAATATAAGGAAATAAGGAATAAGAAATATGAAAAATAAGGAATATAAAGAGAGATAGAAAACTCAAGAATTGAAAGAAACAAAAAACAAATTAACCCAGGTTGAAAACAAAAACAATATATGTCTGGTACAAATGGAGGATTATGGCGAAATAATTAAGGTAATGAAAGAAAAAAGCAAACACAGATTTCTTACTGGAGAAAAGATATTCATCAACGATAACCTTACCAAAAAAGAAAGACACATGAGGCAGAAAATCGTTAATAAAGGCAAGGAATTAAAAACTGAAGCATTTTATGCTGGATGGCATAAAATGGGTTTGGGCTGGAAATGGTACTTTTAAACAAAAAAATTCTAAAAGTATGGACCCAAAAAACGGCATACAGTTGTGGAAAAAGAAGAAGATGGCCCATTGTGCCAACGAACCCTAGTGATGAACAGGAAAGTGAGTTTAAACATAAATAGCAAAATAAAATGTACCTAAATATTGCGACATGGAATGTACGAGGAGTATACGAGGAGGGAGCGTTAATTAACCTAATAGAAGAACTTCAAAAATTTAAAATACACATCATAGCAATACAGGAAACACATTTAACTAGAAACAACATTAAACAGATTAGTCAATACACGTTCTATATAAGTGGAGGCGATAATAAGAATTTTGGAGTGGGTTTTCTGGTATATGAAGACGTGGAGTAGGTAAAACGATTCGTAGTAAAATCTAACAAAATGTGTGCAATTAGAATTAAAGGAAAAGAGAACATGATATCGCTGATAAATATACATGCTTTAACAAGAGAAAAAGAAGAAGAAGCGAAAGATGAATTTTATGAAAAATTAGAGTCAGTGTTTGAAGGGTCAATGCAAGGGTTGGAAGAGAAGATATATATAAAAACATAACAGGGGTGAAAGTAAACATTTGAATACAAATGATAATGTACAAAGATTGATTACATTCGCAATTAAAAACAGGATAAAAATAATGAGTACGCATTTCAAAAGAAAAAAATATATATAAAGGAACGTGGAAAATTCCAGGATCAAATGAAACTAATCAAATAGATCACATCTTAATACAAGAGAATTTCGCCAATTTAATAACAAAATAAATGTGAAAACGTCTAGAGGGGTTGACATAGACTCAAATCATTTTTTGGTTAGAATAATATGAGAAAAGCAATAATAAGCATAAACGGAAAAACAAAGTGCAACGTAAATTAAATTTAACTTAATAAAAACTGCGAAAATTTGAGGTAGAGCAGGATTATCAAAAGGATATACAAAAAACCTATGCCAAACAAGATAGTATGTATTTATAAAGTCAGTTGAAACACCCAAAAACCTGCTTGCCGACAAACAATAAAAGAATAATATCATATTACCCGACATGGGCGCATCATTTATTTTTATAATCAAATATATATTAATGTAGAACAGAAAAAGGACAATTTTAATTTACTTAAAGCTGTCGTAAAGTATATAAGTGTATAAAAAATTTTTTAACATGTCATATTAAGCAACAAAAATAATTTGTAATTAAATGGCAATAGGCTATATTGACACTATAAAGATTTAATTAAACTTCGTAAAATAATAAAGATTTTTGCTGTACAGCACTGGCATGCATCGGCAGCGTTTCTTATCTGTACCCTTCGCCACCGGCTAGAAGGGGACCTCCAAGTAGCGTGTTAAATATTGGTGATTTTGAATAACATATCAATGTCCAATATTTATTTGATGGGACGTATCTTTCATTCGCTCTTTCTTCCATCTATTTCCTACGAAGTACGGGGATTGTTCAAATACGTTTGAAAGATTGACGCGTGTTATTTATATTTTAACTTGATTACCGGTAAATGTTATATTGAACTGCCCTTATAAATCGAGACGGAGAGAAATGTTTCAACTGACTTTATAAATACTATACTACTGTGAGTAACATACAACAAAAGTTCTTGAAAATGACAAACACTAAAAGAAGCAACGTCGAGGAACATAACAATAACTTCCATAACATAACAATACATAACAATAACATAACATAACAATAACTTCCATAACATAACAATAACTTCCATAAAAGATTTAGAATAAACCACTGGTTCGATAACGAATGTAGAACAGAGAAAAAAAAGATCAGATTTGAAATTAAAAAAAATTACGATCGCAAAAACAAGACGACCTAGAAAGGTATGCTGAACAACGAAAAAAAGTAAAGAGTATCTTAAGGGAGCGGAAACAAAAGTATATGGATGATAAAATAAAGCGCATTGAAGAAAATTACAAGAAAAATATACTAAAAAATTGTTACAAAGAGGTGAAATACATTAAAATTGGGTACCAGGTAAGAACGATGAATGTAAAAGATAATCAAGGAAACCTAATAGTGGACGGAGAACAAATATGTGAAAGGTGGAAAGAATATTTCGAGGTGATGCTAAATGACGGAGTGATTACTGAAGAAAATTGTTATGTTCCTAAACCCACAAGAGAAGAAATTGAAGAAATAATAAAAGATATGAAAAATCAAACAAGCCCTGGGAAGAGCGGCATTGTGGTAGAGAACATAAAATATGAAGGAGAGGCCTTTATAAACCAACTTCGTGAGCTAATACTAGAAGTATGGGATGCCGAAGAAATACCTCAAGAATAGAATATGTCGATTATAATAATTCTTAGACACAAAAAGGGAGATAGAACTGTATGCGCAAATTATATAAGAATATCCTTATTAGAGATAATATATAAAATACTCGCCATACTAATTAAAAAACGATTAAAAATATATACAAAAAAGAATCTAGAAGAATACCAGAAAGGATTTCGGAAAGGAAGATCAACAACAATTATTTATGCTAAAAGAAATCCTGATCAGTTGCTATGTATACAACATTTCAGCACAAGTAATTTTCATTGATTACAAAGCTGCCTACGATACAATAGACAGAAACAAATTAATAGAAACACTAAAAGAATACCAAGTATCAAAAAAAATAATAAGATTGGTAAAAATGACAATTAAACAAACCATTTGTGCTGTGAGATGCAACGGTACAGTCTCAGAAGAATTTGAAGTGAAAAAAGCTGTTCGCCAAGAAGACACGTTGTCTACATTGCTATTTAATATAGTTCTAAAAAAATGTAAGGGTTAGCGGGATAAATAGGTCCGGAACTATTTTGTACAAGGAGCAACAAGGAGCGGCGTTACTCAGTAAACAAAACTTTAAATGTGATACAAAATATTGATTGGCCATAGGTAATTTATTAAGTTTTTTACGTGACAGTTTTCTCCTAATAAATCTGGTAGAGTATTTGGTATACTGTTTATTAAACGTTCTCTATGGTATTTTGGACACTCAATTAACCAATGGACGACGGTAAGAGGCGTAGCACATAGGTCGCACAGGGGGCGTTCACTGGCCGAAAGTAAATATGAGCGTGTGATCTTAGTGTGTCCTATACGTAGGCGCGTTAGAACCGTTTGAATAAACCGTGTACTAGCATTAGTTTTCCTCTGTCGTGTATCTGGTTTTAGCGATCTTTATTTAGATTGCGATAGAAACCAGTCGCGCTGCCAATGACCAATCACTTTTTGTTTAAAAAACGTTTTGACATCTTTACATACACTCTCACGCACTAATTCAGATTCGACATTTGTTGCTGCATCACGAGCACTACTGTCTGCCTCTTCATTGCCGATACATCCTATATGCGCGGGGATCCATATAAATTTAGGGGTGATGTGGTTCTCTTGGGCGATTTGTAGTTTAGTTTTTATTAGTTGCTCCAGCGGCTGTTTAGGATACAGATGCTGTATTGCAAGAATAGAGCGAAACGAGTCAGTTTTATTCTTTTATTGATTTTTAGAAGTAGGGAGATTTATGTATTAGTTTATTGTTCCAGATATACATACTCGTCTACTGTCTCAAGTGCCGTGTTATGTATTATTACATCTTGGATATCTACTAGCTCGTTGTACATGGTGTATATTTTTGTCAAGTTCATTTTTATGCCAACTTCGTTGCTAGCTGCATTTAAATCGTTTATAAGTTGTTGCAGTTCTCCAGGATTACTAGCAACAAGAATGATGTCGCCTGCAAATTTTAGATGACTGAGATATTGTGCATCAATCGATATTCCTTTGTTCTGCCAGTTTATTTTGCTAAATGTATATTCTAGAGTTACAGTAAAGAGCATTGGTGATATTGTGTCTCCTTGTCGGACGCCTCTGGTAGTGGAAAATTGTTTAGTGTTTTCATAAATTTTTATCTTAGTTTATGCTTGTCTGCATATATTTAAAGTTTCTATGTCTGATTTGTCAATGATTTGCTTGGTCAAAGCTTCTATTACTACTTTTTGATATATATAATTAAAAGCCTCGAAATCCTTTAAGGTTAAAGCTAGTAGTATTTCATATTATTTCACTCTACACATTAGTTCTCGAAGCGTGTGGATATAATCCATGGTAGTAAAACCACTTCACAAGCCAGCTTGCTCTCTTGGCTTAACAGCATATAATGTATTTGGTAATCTGTTGTTGATGATTTTTGTGAATATCTTGTATATGATTGGAAGTACACTTATAGGTCTGTAGTTTTTTATATCCGCTTTGCTACCTTTCTTATAAATTAATAATATGTTTGCTGTATTCCAGTTATCTGCTATGTATATTGATCTTAGGCGGTTCGTAAATAATATGCCTGCTGAAGATTTTTCAGGTTTTTTTGTCGGTTTTTCAGCGTATTTAAGCAGATCCACCGTTATGCCAGCTGCTTTATCCCTTTTCATTTTTGTAATTGTCGATTCTGCTTCTTTCAAAACTCATGTCATTTATTTAAACCACCTTCATTATTATCAATAATTAAATTAGATATTTAAGAAACAGTATGATGTATAGATTTCTTTGTAGAAAGTAAAATTTTGGAAAATAATTATTTATTTTAAATTGTTTAAACAAATTACTCCCTTAAATAAAGCATTACCATATTACCTAATTGTAATTTTATAATTTATACCTCGAGTTATCCCGAATTTATAAAAAAAAAACATCAATATTTATTGATTACAACCAGAGATATTGCGATTTTTATAAATTTGAAATTATGAATTCAGTTTTGGAAATATTAAAATCGAGAGGGTACAAATCGTTACGCTTTTAAACTCATTTTTTTTTTCTTTCATTTCTTAATCTTTATAAACAAAGCCTCAGTTAAATTAAAAAAAGACTAATTCCGGTTCTTAAGTTTTGACGGACATTGTATTTTTGTTAAATTCGAATAAAGACGCCAAACTTTGGAATAAAAAAATTGACTTCCCACATGTTGGTGCGTCTATACGATGATGAGTTATTTTAGATGTTTATGAGTAATCACAGTAGTTTTGTATAATTATTTAACAATTTTTAATACAAACTTTTTTATGATTAAATGATTTAATTTGATCATTTAAGCCTCTCTCTTCAATTTGATGCTTACAGAGTTATATAGATCAAGTAGTTTTCGCATAGTAAAGTAGATAAAAGATTTCCGAGATAAATTTCAATTTCGCAATAACTGTTAATCGGAACTGCTTGAAATTTTATAGCTGAATATTACTGATATTGTCCTAATCTGATGTGAAATTAAAGTTTTTTGGAGGTTTTTGAAAAAGCTTTTTAATAATTTTTAAAAAATCGACATTTAAAGCTATTTTTGAAATCATTGAGCAACCAATTTACAAAAATAAATTTATAAACCCTTATTTTAAATGATTTTTTATGCTTTTTCAGGAAAATTATGCCATTTTTCCATATAATTTACCAGACTTCATCTTAAGTATTTAAACTCAAATAGCAATCGTAGATTTTTATATTTTCTAGATAAATAAAAATAATATTTAAACTATTCAATATTTTGTGTATTAATAAATAATATTATTTATTATTATAAAATATTAATAAATAATAATTTTAATACAAAATCTATTAAAACGAATTTTAAGATACATGTCATTGTATCAAAGAGTGTCTGGGAAAATCGTCATCTCCCTGGTCTAATCTGCAGACAGCTCCAAGATTAGCTCCAAAAATTTTTTTTAATTGAAAATTGCTATGATATTGCTATGTTTATTAATTCAGATAACAATAATAGATCACTCAAATAAACTAAAAACAATTTTTACTTACTTAAAATTGTTGCTCCTATAAACAGACTTAACGTCACAGCACAAAAAGTCGAACATCTCTGCAAAAAAGATTTTTTATCAATTTTATTTTACTAGACCAATAAATATTATATAAAATAATTGTTCAGTTTACTTTAATTTTTTTATGAAGAAGACATAAATATATTCTGGTAACCTTATATATTTTTTTTAACAAAAATCAATATTTTTAGAATAAAATTAAAAGTGCTACCGATTTTGGAAAACTAGAGTGTGTCTCACCTAACTTTTATATTTTTTCAAAATTTCTGATATAAAACGAGGTAAAATTCTAATAAAAACACTCAAGTATTTTAAAACAATATTGCTTTTTCAATATAGCTTATTCAGTAAACTAATTAATGATTAAACTAATTAACAAAAAATATATATAAATCAAGAACGATATGAAATCATGAAACCCAAATACACCTAGAAGCAAAAGACACTATTAGATGGGAAAATGACCAGATAAATTATAGAAACAGAAAACCATATTGCTAGAAAACAAAGATAACCAAAATCTACTAATCAGAGAAGGGCAAATAGATAGTAGAGAATACAGTAGCCAAACGTTTAAAATAAAAAAGAAATAAAGATCAGAAAACACCAATTTTGGCAAATGAAAAATGTTAAAGATATTTATTGTATTTTTTTCTAATATTTTCTGTAAAAATAAAACATAAATCGTGACGTAAATATGAAAACTAAGTAAAAATATTTTTGCCTAAATTGAGTCTTTATTTCACCGCTACTTTTCATAGAAAACTAAACATAGTAAATGTCTAAATATCATCATAGATGATGCAATTATATACAAAATAGACATATCGCGAATATACCTTCTTCTCATTCTCAGCTAATTCTAAAACTCAAATTCATTGCACAGATGACTGGTGACTCTTACGTTCAAAACATCCTGCAAGACCATGCTTTGCAATATGTTAGTTACATTGGATATGACAAATTCAAGTTATTGCACTGCTATAGTAAGTAATTATCTAGATGAGGTCCAAATTAAAAGATTGGATTAGCCACCCTTTATTCCAGATTTAAAACCAGTAGAGCACATGTGGAAGCACCTGTGCGTCCACATGTGCTCAAAATATCGCACACGACAAAGAAATCCTGTTCCAAATACGATAGACAACTTCGGTTTGCTGCACAGGATGAATAAAATGCAGATTCCTAAATTCTGGTTTAAGTAATTTAAGTGTTGAGTAAAATAATCTTATTTACCTAATATTCAGCATTATTTTTTTCTCCATTTTCCTAGCATAAAAACGTAAAATTGTTTATTAAATATTGGTAAAATAAACTCTTCTTCACAATAAACGACTTGATTGACCAGAATTTATTTTTAAAAAACAAAAATTTGGAAATTCCAAAATATTCGAATTTTTTGGAATTTTTACATTTTTCTTGTGCGTCTAAACTAATACCTCCCCAAAACAGTATGCCACTACCTCCAAATCTAACAATCTGGGCAAGATTACAGGTGGCGAATCGTTCTCCAACTCTTGTGTAGACGTGATTTGGCAATCCGGCTTATATACCAGGATTCTGGTCTCATCAGTGAACATTTTTCCAGTTGTCGATATTCCAGTAAATATGTATTTTTGCAAATTCTAAACAACAAGTTTCATGATTTTGGAGAAGACGTGGAACTTTTGCAAAGCGCCTAGGCTTTAAGTTTGCTTCTTTTAATTTCGTCTAACTATTTTGGAACTCGCATTAACTTGTCTGATATTTAGTAGCTCATTTCTGTGATGCATCGATGTAAATGAGCGATTTCTTGTAGAATTAAGAACCAAACAATGGTCATCAATTGCGGTTGTGCACCTTGGACGCCCTTGACCAGGCCTTCGTAAAAAATTGCGTCTCATGGTACCTTTTTAAAATATTCGAAACTGTAGATTAACTTTTCCTGAGATGCCATGCGGTATTTTTTTGTGTATACCCTTCCTTGTACAATATTACAATCTGTGCTGCTTGGGTTTCATTGCAGTATCAAATCGATGGCATATTTGTTTTAAACTTAATTGAATCAAAACAATATTTAATTAAACTTAATGAATTGAACTAAAAATAACCAAATTACTGTGGTTTTTCCTTTACGCGAAGAAGGTTTTTTATGATAAAATGTACGAAAGACACGAAACGCTGAATAAACGTCAAAGTATTTCAAACCAATTGAGAACATCAGCCTACTATATGAGTAAAATCAGTAACCTAAAATTATTTTGAAATAATAGTGACTACAAAAAAGAATTGAAAAATTTCAAACTACTCGATAATTTTGCCCATGGGTTTATATATATATATATATAATATATATATATATATATATATATATATATATATATATATATATATATATATATATATATAAGAAAAAAGAAGTACTTGTGACTCGTTTGGAAAAAATATAACACTGTTTTTTATGGGTTGGAGTCAATAAAAACTCCAACCCATCAAAAACAGTGTTATATATATATATATATATATATATATATATATATATATATATATATTTATATTTATATTATTTATAAAACCTTGAAGTAAAAATTAAAAGTTTATCTAGTCAACACTTACTTACATTATTATTTTCTCTTAAGAACTGATTTTCAAATATATAGATATTGGAACAATAAGTAAAGTTTTCATAATAAGGCCAGTTTTTCTTAAAAAATTGAAGCAGTAGTTTGGTGTTGAATGAATCCCTACACCTGATTTTGTAAAAAAATATTCCGGGTAAGCTCAGCATTGAGAGAAAGTTGTCTTTATTCCACTTCGTTACTTTCTTCTTCTGAATCACTGTTCTGCACATTGATAATAATTTTATTCATAACAGGAATGTTTTAACAGATTCTTTTTCGATATTTTTTCCGTGCTTTATTGCTTTCTTCCAGTTATCCTCAAAGATATTTTTAAATTCAGATTCTATTAGTTTCATGACATTGTTATAACATTTCGGACTTACATTTTCTCACATTATATTTCAGTTGAGACCATAACAACTCGATTGGATTTAATACGCAGTAATATGGTAGTAGTCTTAAAGTTGTAGGTCCATTTTTACTTACTACATCATTAATAATATATTCCTTTACAAATAATTTTATATCAAGTACCTCTACTAATTGGTCTTTAGTGTACCAATCTTCAAAATATAAATATTGTGATAATAAAAAATCTTGCAATTCATCCTTTCTAGAGTAATTACTCGGATTTTTTTTTTAAATTGTCTAGAATGATATGATGCATATATAAAACAATAACACTGTTGTCTGCTAAATTTGGTAATAAGTTATTTTTAAATCACGATTCGAAAAGTTCACCCGTAATATCTTGATGATAGTACAAACAACTGTCTTTAATGTCTTTTGCACTTATTCGTTTGCCCCTGGAAGCTGGTACATTAACTTTGCACTTTACATTGTCATTACTCCAACCTTTGCCAATTGTTTCGTTAGTGTCAAACCACGTTTCATCGAAGTAATAAATTTTTTTCCCGCTATTTCTCTACTCGGTTATCTTTTCCAAATATTCATTACGCCATTTTTTGAACGGGCACTTTCCATTATAGTATGTCGTTGATTGATTATTTTATATTTAAAACCATTTAATAGTAAAAATTTTCTTAATGTAGATTTACAGCAATTAATAATATTTTAAGATTTTAATTCAGCTAAAATTTGGTTAAGTGTGGGTATAATATTATCTGCAAACATATTATAAATGGTTTCTGAAATGGGACCAAAAAGATGTTGCTCAATAGATCGATGTAGTCCAAAGTCGCTCCTTTTTTGTCTATTTGTAATGCCCTCCTTTATAATTCGATATACAGTAGCACATGAAACTTTTGTTAAAGCCGCAGTTTTTAAAACCCTCTCGTGCCGTTAGAATTCTTCCCAAAATCCATTAAACACATTTAACACAATTTCTTTAGTGTCTTTCGATAAATGTTTTTTTCTGGCTTTTTAATATTTCCTCTACTTGGTCCAGCAATATTTTCAGGATTATTTGGTGGTAGAATTTTCTCATTTTCTTCAACAATTTCTACTTTATTATTCTCAACAATTTCTATTGCACTATTCACCCATGAACGCCACATTTTTATTTACTTAATATTTTTCTGATCGCGAAATCGTCACTAATAAATGCTCTCTTTTAAAAGTTTAAACCACATCAAAGCCACATCAGGCTTATTATCAGTCGTTCAGAATTTAGTGGAAATTTAAAAACCTTGATCAGAACAGCAGGGCTATGAAAAGAATTCGACAATCGAGTAAGAGGAGTCTCAAACTCAAAAACTTTTATTGAAAGGTATAAATAGGGGCTTACATCGGCAACTTTTAGTAGTAGCGTGAATAAAAACATTATTGTAATTAAAGATAAAAATATTATTTTGATTAAATAGACCTAACAGTTATAATTATTTAAATATAATATATTTATAATTGTACCTAATAAAATTATATTCTACAGTAATTCTTTTTGCATTTTTCTGAATACTACCTATAACCTGTAACAAGGCAAAATACTTAAGAGGAACTATTGAAACAGATGTCATTTGATCTAAGCACATGGATATATTTTGTTCGATGCCACTTGTACATCAATTGGTCTATCTTTTTAAATTTGTCAATTATCTGTAACCGAGATTTATACATGTAGAAATACCATCATAGCGGGAAATCTCACTATCAATGCAATAAAGGAGGATATCGCTAACTAAAACCAAAGATATGCCCAAAAACTGAGAAAATATCCCAATATTCTGGCCCAGAACTTTCAGCAGGTAAAACAGCATATGGACAACATTGACTCAAGCAAAATTCCCTAACTGATTTTTCAATGAGATTCTAGTTAATACATTCCCGAATCATAATTAAGAGATTAGATGAAGGCATAAGTAATACACAAAGGGGATTTAGGAAAGGACTGGGAACACGAGATGCACTGTTTGCAGTAAGTGTTCTTTCGCAGAGATGCTTAGATATTAATCGGGAAGTATATGCCTGTTTCATTGATTTTGAGAAGGCATTTGACAGAATGCAGCATAATCGACTTAAAGAAATTTTATTAAATAAAAACATGGACAGTAGAGACATTAGAATCATCTGTAACCTCTATTGGAATCAAACAGCAAAAGTGAAAGTTGAAAACGAACTGACCAAGGATATCCAGATTTACCGTGGGGGCTGCCAAAGATGTATTTTATCACCCCTGTTATTCAATTTATACAGTGAAGTTATCTCAGAATTAGCGCTTGCCGAGATCAGTGAGTGCCTTATAATAAACAGTGAGCCACTTAATAACAGAAGATCTGCTGACGACACCGTCCTTCTGGCAGGAACACTAGAAGAACTGCAACACCTTGCTGAACAACTAAATATATATTGCAACGATTATGGACTAAAAATCAATTTTGAAGAAAACCAAGTTCATGTTATTTACAAAAGCACAAAACATCAAAGTTAAGCTAGTACTAGATAATACAGCAATTGAACAAATATCTTCGTACAAATACCTTGGAGCATGGATCACAGAAGATACTGATCAGATAAAAGAAATAAGATGCCGCATTGAAATTGCGTGGTCAACTTTTAATAGAATAAGAAAACTTTTTTGTAATCGCGATATCAATATATCGCTCCGGATAAGAATGGTTCGATGTTATATTTTCTCTAACCTTTTGTATGGAGTTGAAGCTTGGACACTTGAAAAATCCAACATTAAAAACCTAGAAGCATTCGAAATGTGGTGTTACCGACGTATTGTGAAAATATCATGGATGGATCGCAAAACAAACGAACAAGTTCTCGAACAACTAGGAAAACAATGCGAAGTTTTAAATTCCATATAAATCAGGAAATTGGAATACTTGGGGCACATCATGAGAGGTGAAAAGTACGAACTACTAAGGAATTTAATGTAGGGTAAAATCAAAGGTAGAAGAATCGTAGGAAGACGTAAAATCTCGTGGCTACGCAATCTCCGTGAATGGTTTGGATGCAGTTCAACTGAACTATTCAGGCGAGTAACTAAAAAAATTATAATTGCCAGAATGATTTTCAATCTCCGATAGGAGTGGAACTTGAAGAAGAAGAAGATTCATAATTATTGATGCTGTTTCCAGTGTTACGAATATATGAGAAATGTTATGGTATATCCTGTCAGATAATTTAATTTTTTATAATTATAAATAATTTACAATTGTATGTAACTAATGTATTACAAATTGTAAACCAAACAATTAAAAACAAATCTTCTAAATTTTGGATTATTTTAAACAACATAAACGCATAAATATGATAAAACATACGGAAATATTCATATTTCTGTATTAAATCAAAGTTTTGCACAATAGGAACTAGTTCTCAGATATGACATAACTTACAAGTTGACATAACCATTCACTGTAGCATTTTTTTAAAGAAAAAGCCACTCGCAACTATCTCATGAAAATATAGTAATAAATAAACAGTAATAATTCTGGTCAAGGTTTGTTTTGTTTGTAAATTAGTTTCTTTGTTTAATTACCTGTCTGAGCGCGTCTCTACGATAAAATTTAAATGTAATATCGTGTTAGACTGGAATTTCTATTATATTCATGTTTATTACAATTAGAATAAAACGTTGCGCCCGCATTTGTAATAGGTCTTGTTATTATACAAAGCATCCTTTTGTAACAAATGAAATACTTTACTTTAATAGTACTTATTTTGCTGACAAGAATTACAATATTTTAATATGTTATTAAACCGGTTGTATAACTTGCTACTCCACAATTTAACTTTTACTTTTTCCAATTTAATTTTGGTAGAAAAATATCTGAGATTAAACACTAGTAGTCCGTTAATTCATAAGCCCTCATTTACGTCTTCTAGTGTTATTTTAAATATCCCTTCTAAGAACAAATAAGAAGGTAAAGGGACAGTAAACACTCTTGTCGTACTCCTATCTTATAGATATCTCTTTTGTTGAGTTTTGTTGTGAAACGCTCAATACTCCGGGAGTATTGGATTTTAGGAAGTGTAGAACTTCCAAATTTCAAAAGAACTGAGAGAGAAGTGATGAAAAAAAAAATACTAAAAATAGGGCTAAGCTCAGAGGAACAAATTTAAATGGCCAAAGAGACACTAAATCTCAAGTGAGTGTTCGGGCTAGCTTCAATGCACTGGATTGTGGCTTTAAAGATATAAACAACAATAACAAGAGATAATGAGCTAATGAGACAAGAAAGAAATGAGACCTGAGAATGAGATACAACTGAAGAAGGTCACTGGGAATAAATTTATAGAAAGAGAACAATAGGAAGAGAAAAGAAGGGCGCCAACTCAACGATAGTTGAGATTTTGAAGTAACAAATGAATCTGGAGATAATACTCTGAAATACAAAAATACTAAATAATAATCTTGTTTTGCTATGTTATATACTGGTTAGTAGAACTGAAATAAAACTCAAAATAGTAACAATAAATATATTTATAAAAAATGTATATAGGTATATGTGTATAAACAATTTACATATAATACAAAGCCAAATAACAGTGGTAGTGGATGGTGTAAATATACAATAGGACCTAATAGCCCCTTAACAAGCGAATAGTCACTACCACTGGCCAAATAAAGTTTAAAATATTAGTAACAATTCAAGAATAGTCCATAGGGTAGCCTAAGTCTTAATACAAAAAGGTAGTAATTTAAATTTAAATAGTTCTACTAATATGAGAAATAATTACCGTATTGTACAGATATCAACAATGATAACTCTGTTACAATTATATTATCTCAAAAGTGAGTTCTCAATACTCATTATATATATTTAAAAAAAAACCACATTAAATTTATTTCCCTCTCCCAATATCAAATTGTATTAAGTATATCAAATGTATTAAAAAAAATATTATAGCAAAAGTGAGTTTGGTCAGTACTCTTGAAATCCTAATTAAAACCTAATAACACATGAAGTGTCCTTTTTCCCTCCCCAAATATTTTATAATTAAATTATCAAAAAAAATGTTCACCTTGTCATATGCATATGAAGAGGGTATACTACTAAATAGGAAGTAACAAAAGTTAAACAATTAAACAGTCAAACAACTTATCTTTACAGCCCCATAAGTCCATAGGAAAATTCCTCTTGGCACGGTTACATCAGTTTATGGCTGTAAAGACGAATCCTGGGCACAAAACCACAACCAGTCACTGGTCTCTGGGTGACAGCAAAATCCACGGGTTACATACACAAGTTGCTAACTAGTTTAAGGAATTTAGTTACTAGTCCTTGAGGGAATATTCTGAAGAGAATATCCTCAAGTGAAGTGACGGAATCTAAAATTATTATTTAATTTAATAAATACAATTCAATAGGTGTAGCAGCATGGATTGACTGCACCAGAACAAAACATCAAAACATTAGGTTATGTCAGAACTTCCGAATTTACTTCGTAGACATGACAGGCTTGCGCCATGAAAAGAACATGCGCAGAATATAGAAGGCTGTCCAATATTTGTCGAACCTTTTTATATTCCACCAAAAAAGTTAGATACAAAATGGTAACAAAAAAAAACTTAATGATAACGACGTGGAATAAAACAGAATTTAAGTTTAACTATATAAAAAAAAATGACCTTCTGTTCTTTGCAAGTAAATCAAGGAAATTTTATATTTAAATTAGTTCGGAACTCAAAAATAAATCTCTAAAGAAATACTAAATACAATGATAAATTTGATTATATGATAAAGAGATAATACGTATGAAATGATTTACTTACATGGAGCTGCAGCACGCCAAAAAAATCTTCCTTTTATGTGGAACTCTTATAAATATTGATTTTAAAAAATTTACTTATTATTATTTTTATTACTGAGATATGATTCTTTGAATTAGATATTAATATTTCTATTTTATTCTTCTCCAAATTATCTTCCTTGCTCCAATTCCGTCACTTTGAAGGTGAAAAATTTCACCGGTTGACGTGGCTGCGTTAACGAGTTCTGACCAAAACTAATCGTTCCGCTTCCGCATAAAATCGATCTTCCTTTCAAAGCGATAACAGCGCGTGAGTGGAGAAATGTCGATTTAACCCTCCGTTAGTCGCTAGGAAAAACTGAGCATCAAGAGTCGCTGCGGTGTCTGAGACCGACAATTAAAAAAAAACTGTTTTAATTATAAAATTCATACAAATATTTTATATTGTGTATAGAAATAACTAAAAAATATTTTTGAAAATATTTTATTAAAAAAAAACAGATACAAAATTAAAAACACTAGTACCTATAAAAATATATTGTGCATATTGTTCTGAAGCTATTTTCTTGTGGCACTTTAAAGTAATTACTGTTTAAATGGGAATAAGCCACAATTAAAGGTTAAAGTAAGTTTATTGATGTTTTTATTTTCACATCGGATATCGTTCTCAAAATACAAACATTAGTTTGTATTACGTACTATATAATTTTCTTGTCTTGTTCCAACATTTTACGGTGGAATAGCCTTTTTTCATCTAGTTACGCTATATTTTCCAATGAACGCTAAGGTATTACTTGCACTTTATGTTTTCTCATCTGTCACATCTTGTTCCGATTCGTTTTCACCATCACCTCAATTTGATCTATTTCGCTTTCACTTCCCTCATCGTCAAAATAATTTTCATCGTCGGTAGGAATTATGTCCATAATTCCAACAAGGAATGTTGGAATCAAAGTTGTTTGGCTTTAAAGGATATCTATAAATAAGAATTGACAAAAAGTTACCGATAAAATGTAATAATAAGATGATAAATATTTACCTGTTTTGCAAGTTCTGCAACAAATAATATCTACACCATTAGTCGCTACGGACTCTGGCACCGAAAATAACTGTAAAACTCACACAACTGTACCCAGGAATGTAAGAATGTACACTAACACGAGTTTGGTTGATAGGGAGAGGTACAGAAAGTGGCGATAGAAAAATAACAGTTATTTGTAAATCCCGAATAAATAATTCTGTCGTCGGTGTGTGAGGCCGATAGCGACTAACAGAGGGTTAAAATCGATCGTAGGCGGGTAATAAAAATTTCTAAAGAGGTTAATCAGTAGCGTAAACGCTACATTCTCCCTCATCTCCAGCAAAAAAAAGGAACTTTAGGAACTTTTTTTTTTTTTTTTTTTTGTGGCAGAACGATCTAACACTGACAATGAACGTTGATACGTTAAAATTGAACATTTTCGTCACCAGTCAACCATTTGCTCAGGAATTGGAACAAAATCAAGGACGAAATAAAAATATGGAACGAAGAATATGAGACGAAGTCATACATTTTTTTTAATGAGATAATGTATGTTAATTTAGTATAAACCAAAGATAAAAAAAAAATATACATTTTAAGTTTAATTCTATAACCTTACAAATCAAGTTAACTTTTAACACTACTTATCTACATTCTCAAGTATTTGTAAAAACAACCATTCGTTAAAACTACATTATAGATGTGTATTAACAACCCCTAACACAATATCTCCAAGAACCATTCATAACAACGAAATTCAAAGAAAGTCCTATGAACTTTACCCAACGTTGATACTAGAGCGACCAGATTCTATTCGTCACCATAGAGTTCAATAAGGGCCTAATTACTCAGAACTAGTTAAAACTACAAAACCTAAACATATATATGGTTCGGGATATCAACAACATATTGAAAATTCAAAGTAAAAGATAATACAATACACCTACTTGCTCTAGCAGCTGTAGGAAAGCACACAATCGGTAAAGGTTGTTAGTGCCTTAGATACTAGCAAGCCCACTATACTCATGGTATAGGGTATGCTAAAAAAAAAGGTAAGTAAGGTAACTGCAATCCCAACTCATAGTAAAGGATATGCACAAAAGGTAAAAGATAATTGCACGTCCAGATCTACTCATGGTAGAGGATATGCACAAAACTCACTTCTACCAGCTATACACTTGGTAGAAGGAAAGATAAAAGAGATCCTAACTGTAATACCTAAACTGTACTATTGACGTGTTCCTATTCTTTACTCACGACAAGAACAGTAAAGGACAGATTTTTAGGACTCTATAATCAAGATAAAGATAAGATATATATTCATAAGATATAGATAAGAAATAAACTTATCCAGGTAAAGGTAAAGATAACTAACTTAAGGTAAAGGTATGAGATAAACCAATTAAGGTAAAGGTACGAGATAAACTCAATTAAGGTAAAGATAAAGATACACTCAAGGTAAAGGTACGAGATAAACTCAGTCAAGGTACGAGATAAACTCACGGTAAAGGTACGAGATAAACTCTAGGTAAAGATGCGAAATAAACTCCATTACAGGTATGAGATAAATTCCATCAAGGTAAAGATAACCTCACTTTAGGTACAGATAAAGATAACTCCCATCTACCAATCCGTATGAATGGTAGGGACACAGGTGCAAAGTCAAGATACTAAGATATGTTAAACTCAAATTTTTGAGAAGATAATAACATAGGAGATAACAAACTAAGTTAAACAGACTTACTGCTGAATATCAGAACGATCCAATTCTAAATGACACATTCTAATTTCAACCTAAGAGACACTCAAGGAACAACTAATATGTATTGACATATTTCTGAGCCAAGTGAGGGCACATATCCAGGGTGATCAATCCTGAGCCCACGCTAAAACACCGACACAGTAAGTGAATATGAATGCATAAGCTTTATGGCCATAGTTTACGTACGAGCCTATGCAAACATCAATAAAAGAACATGTTAAAGTGTTTTCTAATTATCTCTGTAAACATCTATTTAACTCAGAACTCAAGATGGGGAAATTCCCATATATCCATCCTGTACTCCTATGATATGCAGTTGGACTTTTAAGAGAAAACAAACAACAAAATTAACAAGTCCATAAACTAAGATAATAACCAACATTAAGATAAGATGAGAAAAACTAGAAGGCAAAATAGCACAACATCTTATGGTTTTTGCCAGGTAAACAAAATTGATAAACAGATCTTAAAAACCAAACTGGTACAGAAGTGATAAGGGACCAATGAGATCTAACGATATAAGTTGAAATGGAAAATCAATCCGTCGATAACTACCCATTAAACCTGGTTGGGGAAGATTTGTCGGTTTGCATGTAGCACAGATTTTGCATTTAGCGATATAGCTACGTACAGTTTGACGCATCTTCGGCCAGTAATAAAGTTCAGATATTCGACGGAAAGTTTTGTAGAAACGAAAATGAGCTGCAGTAGGATGGTCATGAAAAGTGGCCAAAACCTCTGCTCTATTAATAGTTGGAACGACTATCTTCCAATCCGACATTCCAGTAAAGGCATCCATGGAACTTAAGACATGTTTATACAAAACACCATGTTCAACTTTAAAATCAGGAAATTTACCTGGTACATTCTGTACATCATACAACATTTTTTAACAATGGACTGGTTAGATGACAGACTCTCAACTCATACTCTATTTCAGGAGCTAACAGATGCTCTACCTTGAACGCAGACATATTACACAACAGAAATATACAAGAGAATGAGTAAAAGTAGGCAAAGTTTAACTTACTCTCTGACTCCAAATTATTATTCTGAAGGGATACCTATACCAGTAATGTTTAATTGTTTTGGTCCAGTTCTGAAATCCAATGACATATACTGCTACAACACCCTAAGGAACCTAAAATTTCAAAACTGTTATTTCAAGGTAGTGACTCAACTTATTGACTACTCCGGACTTGTAAAATATGTGAAATAGTTAACTTTAGTTATTTAAATTTTTAATTAATTTATTATTAATCTAAAATTGTGATTTAATCAATCAAAAACAAAGCAATTTATTCAGTCTACACAGTATATAGCAAAACAAGTCGATTTAAGATATAGATATAAGGTAATGTCCAAAAAAAAAATTGAAAAAAAACAAAACTAAAAGTTAAAATGAAAATCTAAAAGCACAACCAGTGAAAACCACAACAACCCAAGATCAAAATCAAAAGTTAAAGGAGATATATATATATATATATATATATATATATATATATATATATATATATATATATATATATATATATATATATATATATATTTTAAGGCAGAAGTGGAAAAGAAGCCCCACGTTGGGCGCCAATTGAAACGCTCAATACTCCGGGAGTATTGGATTTTAGGAAGTGTAGAACTTCCAAATTTCAGAAGAACTGAAAGAGAAGTGATGAAAAAAAAAATACTAAAAATAGGGCTAAGCTCAGAGGAACAAATTTAAATGGCCAAAGAGACACTAAATCTCAAGTGAGTGTTCGGGCTAGCTTCAATGCACTGGATTGTGGCTTTAAAGATATAAACAACAATAACAAGAGATAATGAGCTAATGAGACAAGAAAGAAATGAGACCTGGTAATATCAAACGTGATACAACTGAAGAAGGTCACTGGGAATAAATTTATAGAAAGAGAACAATAGGAAGAGAAAAGAAGGGCGCCAACTCAACGATAGTTGAGATTTTGAAGTAACAAATGAATCTGGAGATAATACTCTGAAATACAAAAATACTAAATAATAATCTTGTTTTGCTATGTTATATACTGGTTAGTACAACTGAAATAAAACTCAAAATAGTAACAATAAATATATTTATAAAAAATGTATATAGGTATATGTGTATAAACAATTTACATATAATGCAAAGCCAAATAACAGTGGTAGTGGATGGTGTAAATATACAATAGGACCTAATAGCCCCTTAACAAGCGAATAGTCACTACCACTGGCCAAATAAAGTTTAAAATATTAGTAACAATTCAAGAATAGTCCGTAGGGTAGCCTAAGTCTTAATACAAAAAGGTAGTAATTTAAATTTAAATAGTTCTACTAATATGAGAAATAATTACCGTATTGTACAGATATCAACAATGATAACTCTGTTACAATTATATTATCTCAAAAGTGAGTTCTCAATACTCATTATATATATTTAAAAAAAAAACCACATTAAATTTATTTCCCTCTCCCAATATCAAATTGTATTAAGTATATCAAATGTATTAAAAAAAAATATTGTAGCAAAAGTGAGTTTGGTCAGTACTCTTGAAATCCTAATTAAAACCTAATAACACATGAAGTGTCCTTTTTCCCTCCCCAAATATTTTATAATTAAATTATCAAAAAAAAATGTTCACCTTGTCATATGCATATGAAGAGGGTATACTACTAAATAGGAAGTAACAAAAGTTAAACAATTAAACAGTCAAACAACTTATCTTTACAGCCCCATAAGTCCATAGGAAAATTCCTCTTGGCACGGTTACATCAGTTTATGGCTGTAAAGACGAATCCTGGGCACAAAACCACAACCAGTCACTGGTCTCTGGGTGACAGCAAAATCCACGGGTTACATACACAAGTTGCTAACTAGTTTAAGGAATTTAGTTACTAGTCCTTGAGGGAATATTCTGAAGAGAATATCCTCAAGTGAAGTGACGGAATCTAAAATTATTATTTAATTTAATAAATACAATTCAATAGGTGTAGCAGCATGGATTGACTGCACCAAAACAAAACATCAAAACATTAGGTTATGTCAGAACTTCCGAATTTACTTCGTAGACATGACAGGCTTGCGCCATGAAAAGAACATGCGCAGAATATAGAAGGCTGTCCAATATTTGTCGAACCTTTTTATATTCCACCAAAAAAGTTAGATACAAAATGGTAATAAAAAAAAACTTAATGATAACGACGTGGAATAAAACAGAATTTAAGTTTAACTATATAAAAAAAATGACCTTCTGTTCTTTGCAAGTAAATCAAGGAAATTTTATATTTAAATTAGTTCGGAACTCAAAAATAAATCTCTAAAGAAATACTAAATACAATGATAAATTTGATTATATGATAAGGAGATAATACGTATGAAATGATTTACTTACATGGAGCTGCAGCACGTCAAAAAAATCTTCCTTTTATGTGGAACTCTTATAAATATTGATTTTAAAAAATTTACTTATTATTATTTTTATTACTGAGATATGATTCTTTGAATTAGATATTAATATTTCTATTTTATTCTTCCCCAAATTATCTTCCTTGCTCCAATTCCGTCACTTTGAAGGTGAAAAATTTCACCGGTTGACGTGGCTGCGTTAACGAGTTCTGACCAAAACTAATCGTTCCGCTTCCGCATAAAATCGATCTTCCTTTCAAAGCGATAACAGCGCGTGAGTGGAGAAATGTCGATTTAAAATCGATCGTAGGCGGGTAATAAAAATTTCTAAAGGGGTTAATCAGTAGCGTAAACGCTACAGTTGGTCTACATGTATTATGGCTTTCTAATATCGGTATAAATTGATAATGATTCTCACATGTCATATGTCTATGTTCCATAATATGTTTCAAGCATTTTCTTTTGTTTTTTGTCGAAGGCGTTCTCGAGGTCAACTAGAAATTTGAAAACGTCACTGTTGACATCATAACATCATTAGTGTTTTTACAGTAAATAATGCCTCTTTAGTGCAACAGCCTTTCCTAAAGCTCTTTTGGTTTTCTGTTATTCTATCGTCTACTTTTTTGTAAAAAACGTTTATGTATCAATCGCAAGAAAACTTTTAAAACATTCTTCATCAATCTGATAATTTCATATTCTTTACATTTCATGACACAAATATTAGCCGTTCTTTCGAAATTTCTCTAGTATCGTAGATTTTATTGAATAGTTTTACTAGTATGTATATCAATGTAGATTTCTGTAAGTAAATGTTTTTGTTACTAATTCTGCTTTTGTCCCTTATAATATAAATAAACTTATAATGGACTGAATAAGTAATTGAGACTTAAAAGTTAGTAAATGAGGGATTTTGGATGTTGTTATGTCATTTTTATGTTGTCTTGGTGTATAGGTTAGACGAGATTATTATTTATCTTTTTAAAGCTAGAGCACAGGATGGAAAGTCATTAGTTACCATCTAAAGTGTGTCAAACCAAATGTGAGCACAGTATTTTTCCACAGAATAGGTAAACTAGTTTCGACCATGCTAATACTTTATCTATTAGTATTTTTAAGTACTTTTCAACTTTTTTTTAAATAAATTATACTTTCCATCTAATACAGTCTAATTAATAATTTAGAAAACTTTTATGAAATTTACCAACTGTGGTTCCGGCTAAAGTGCATGTAATTAAATATTAATTACATTTTACTCTTCAAAAATAAATTATATACCTACTACGTAAATTTTCTCATAAATCACATTAGTTACAGATCAGAATATATACATACTTCTAAGTGTTTAACTTCTAAAATAAATCGTGCTTAACAAAATCCACATAAGTAACAATGACAACCGGCTTCTGACTTTCCAAGGTCTTCTTAATAATTATCATATAATATAACCTTATTGAATAAATCATAAAAGAACCAGATCTCCATGAGTTTCTTCCGACCATTAATTATAAGTTTGGTTAATTATATTGGAATTTTAACACTCTACGAGAGGTCCAGACAAATCTTCCGGTATCTCAAGGCTATGCAGGCTGTTAAAAAATTTCTTGGTATAATATCACCTCTTCAACGAGTCAATGTCAATATCTTTAGAATATAATAATTGTTGAAGTATATACTTTAATTCATTGTAAAGAATAAATTAAAATGCAAACAATTTTATGAATTACAAGAGGTTACAATGACATGTTTATACAAGAAGACATTTACGGATTACTGTGTTGAATTTGTAAATGAGAAACGATACGGAGGTGAGGAGGAAAAGTACCTGGTACTTATTTATAAGGAAAGTAAGCTATGTGAAGACTGAAGAAATTAGACGTCACTTTCAAAGTATACTCGTTAATCCTAAGAAAACTGAAAATTTATTCCTAAAGTTTGCTATGAGACTACTAAGGCCAATTTAGAAAAAAAAATAAGGCGACAAGTAATTTAACTTTTATACTAAAATAAATGGTAGTAAAGTGTTATACTTGTTACGTTTAATTGATTTTAAGAATCTATAAGGGTTTAGGTAGAAACAAATTAACAAACGAGTTTTTCAATAAAATATTACATATACATAACACTATAAAATTAATAAAAATATATGTATATACACATTAAAATGAAAATAAATAAATAGCAGTAATATATAGGAAAGCAGTAAGTAGAAATAGATAACAGAACGAAAATTTGTTTAGCAACAAAAATCAGTTCTTCGGTTATGCAAAAGATGTTAAAAATGAAAAAGAGTTGAACAAACTAACATTATAGGATGGATAAACACTGATTGAATTCGAAGAGGCAATCAACATTAACATCTTCTAGTAAAATCTAGAAGCTTTCTTCTGCTTAAAGACTTTAACGGCTAGGGCAGTCAGTCTCCATCAGGCATTCAGTTTCAATCAATCACTTAGTCGCCATCAGTCGTTCTATTCAAGAGGTGAAGCCTGTTTTATCATCAATACTTTTTGTGGTCAAGTAAAGTACATCAAGTACTTTACTTGGTGCTAAATTATTTCATATTTTGTTGCGATTGTGAACCTTTTAATTGAACTTTATTATGAACATTTTATTTTTTTGCTTTAATAAATTTTATACTATTTTTTATTTAATTACATGTTAATAACAATTAGCAAACAAGTAAAAATAATATATCTATACACATTTCATATAGCGCAAAGGTCAATATGTGCTTTACGAAGTGTGCAGCAAAAATAGGAAAGTAGGATATATACAAGATAGTTATAGGAAAATTCATCAAATATGAAACAAAAACGGAGGATAAAATGTTAATTAACTTCATTAAAGAAAATGCAAATAAAAAGCACGTTTCACATCATGGATCACAAAGGAACGTGGAGACTACCTGGCTGCTCCTGAAGCAAATATAAAACAAAAATACTCAACGCAAAGAAAAACAAAGATGAAGGAAAGAAAACTAGACAAATATAAAAATAGAAAAGAGACACGCATATTAAGTAAAAGTTAGTAAAATATTGAAATAACTGATATTGAACTCAGATAAATGAAAACCCTGACGATAAAAAAGAAGCAGACGAAAGCCAGGAATCCGCACAATTGTTTGAGAGGATTGTCAAAATTAAACTCAAGGTAAAAGACTTTTGGCACTCACAGGAGGAAGCTGACAAGAAAAAAGATATGTGTTGCAATTTTGCAACTTTATATAAACCTTGGTAAATTATTAAGAGACTTTGTGTTTGTTTTGGTTTTCCCGGTATATTTAACCAAGATTCCGCGTACAAAAACAAGTCGATGTAGAACAATAAACGGTTGTAATACATTAATTAATACAAAGAGCTGTTCATTCACACATTGTATGTTTAGAAGGAATAATAAAAAAATGAATAGCTTTTGTTAAAAGTGAAAATCGTTGGGTAGTTATCGCCCACACCTAACGTCAGCTTGTACAAACCAATTCTGAGCCTAACGGCTAGGGCAGTCAGTCTCCATCAGGCATTCAGTTTCCATCAATCACTTAGTCGCCATCAGTCGTTCCATTCAAGGGGTGAAGCCTGTTTTATCATCAATACTTTTTGTGGTCAAGTAAAGTACATCAAGTACTTTACTTGGTGCTAAATTATTTCATATTTTGTTGCGATTGTGAACCTTTTAATTGAACTTTATTATGAACATTTTATTTTCTTGCTTTAATAAATTTTATACTATTTTTTATTTAATTACATGTTAATAACAATTAGCAAACAAGTAAAAATAACATTTTACTTGTTGCTAATATGAGAAGTAATATATTATTTGAGAGGCTTCGTATCAATCGGTGTGTTCCTAGATTTCTGTGATTTTGTTACGTTTTAAAATGGCCAAGTTTAATGTCGAATGGTCGTAGAAAAAAGCTCAAGCCACGAAACTTCATCTAATGGCAAGTATCGAATGATAATATCTTTATATATTTGATAGTTTCCTTTTTTCCGCAAAGGGTATTAAATAACAATCACTTAAAGATAATTTTAAAATTCAACGTTAGATGCGACAGGATTATACAAAATTCTGGGGATATATTAAATCATACAATGACTTTAAAATAGTATCTTCTTCTTCTTCCTCAGCATTTCTATTTTCAGTGGTTGCCGTTCCTCACTCTTCGTTGTCACTCATTTCTGTCCATCGGATCTTCTTTACCTTAACCTTTCTCTCTGAAGTCCTCTGCCATACATCCTTTTATTTTTCATCTGTTTTCCGCTACCTCTTCTTCCATGATCAAACCTGACCAAACATGACATGATCAAACCATTGCAGTCTTTTTGCTTAAATTTGTTTTAAGACTATAGTCCTCCAAGCTCTTTGCTTAATCAAGTCTTTACTGATCATATGTCTCTTCTAGTCTTACCCAACATCGAATATAACATTTTCATTTCAGCCACCTCCAACTTCTTTTCTTGGATCTTTTTTACAGGCCACACCTGACTTCCATTCGCAAAGGTATTTAAATTCTCCTAGTCGTCCTAGCTTTTCTTTCTACGCCCGCAACCATTCCTTTTTCTCCCAACCATTTATAATCCGTTTTCTACCTGCTAACCTTAAGTCCCCCTCTTCAATAGCCCGTCTCCAACACTCCAACTTCTCTTTTAACATTTCCTTGTTCTCCTCTATACGATATTATCAGCAAAATGCATTGACCAAGGAGTCCCTTCCCTTACTTTTTCTGTCAGTACATCCGTAACATGATTAAACAGGTAAGAGCCTTGGTGTAAACCAACCATCAGGAACCTATTTCTCTCTCATACATCTTTATAGCTCTTGTCTAGGAACTGTATTGTACGCCTTTTAAAGATCTATAAGTATAAATCTCATAACTCCATAGTATCCTCATATTACGTACCAAATTCAAACTGGTTAAAAAACCCAGACAAAGTAGAATTGATATTAAGAGATTAAGGGACCACAAACAAAAGAACAACCTGTAAAAACTCTTACTAAAAATCTACGTAATGCCCAAGAACTGAATAAAAGTAGCCACAATATTGATCAGAAATGAGAAAATATAAAAGTAGCAATAATTAATAGCAAATGAAAACTTACAACCAAAGAAAAGAAAACATAAAGACTGGATGACTGAAGAAATACTACTAGTAATGAATGAAAGAAAATCATTCAAAACAAAAAATCCAATTAAATATAATGAAACTCATCGATTAATTAAAAAGAGAATAAAAGAAGCTAAGGAGAGAATGTTACATACGCAGTGCCAAGAACTAGAAGAAATTGAGAAAAATATGACTTTTTTAACATGCATAAAAAAATTAGAGAATTAACAGGAATGAGAAAAACACTCAAACTAGGCAACTAAGAGATGAAAGTGGTGCACTTATAACAGATATAAACCAAAAAATGCAGAGATGGACACAATATATAGCACAACTTTTTAAAGACAAACAGAAACACCAAAAGAATTTAAGGATGGTACTGGGCCTGACATTATACGAGAAAAAATTAAATATGCAATGAAACAAGCTAAAGGTGGTAAACTCCCGGGCATAATAAAGTTCCTATCGAATTACTCAAAATTGTGAATACTAAATCTATTGATCTTCTATTGAATCTATTCAATACCATATATATGGAACTGGTATAATACATAAAGAATGGCTCCAATCAACATTAATACAGCTTCCCAAAAAGCCAATCCAAAGGAGTGCAATCAACATCGCACCATAGCCTTAGTGAGTCCTGTGTTGAAATTGTTTTTAGAAGTAATTCACAATAGAATACATAAGAAATTAAATGAAGGAATAAGTAATACACAAATGGGATTTGCGAAAGGACTGGGAACACGAGATGCACTGTTTGCAGTAAGTGTTCTTTCAGAGTGCAGCATAATCGGCTTCAAGACATTTTATTAAATAAAAACATAGACAGTAGAGATATTAGAATCATATGTAACTTCTATTGAAGCAAAAGTGAAAGTTGAAAATGAACTGACCGAGGATATCCAGATTCGCCGTGGAGTCGTCCGCCAAGGGTGTATTTTATCATTCTTTTTATTCAAATTATACAGTAAATTTATCCCAGAATTAGCACTTGCCGAGGTCAGTGAGGGCCTTATAATAAACAATGAGCCACTTAATAACATAAGATATGCTGACGACACAGTCCTTCTGGCAGGAACACTAAAAGAACTGCAACACCTCGCTGAACAACTACATATATTTATATATATATATATATATATAATTCTTTGGAGGGTAACTTTCGGGAAAGCGTCAAAAAAAGGATCAGCTAGAGATGGTATAAGCCAGTTTGGTGTAGAACTTTATTCTAAATGTGAAATTTTCGGTGATATGTTGTCACCTTCATCAGCACCTAAATGGAAAACCTATTTTAGTACAAGTGGTGGAAATCAACACCAATTAAAAAATACATTTAAAATTTTGAATAAAAACATTACAACACAACAGGGTATTATTTCAAATACAAACACAACAAAAAATCTAAAATTTACAACCTACAAAAACTGCAACTTCATGTTAAAGGTAGAAAAGAAGAATTATTCTTCTTTTTTGATGACATATTTCTGTCAATATCCGGGTATCATATGTAACGAGGTTATAATTTTTACGTTTGAACCTCATGGATATGGAGAGAAAGAACCCAAGGAAACACAATCAGCAGGGAAATAAAGTCTTTTCTCAAGTACAGGTAGGCAATCTATGCATGCTATGATAAGTTCCCTACATTCTGTAGTTTGTTACATCTTGTCAAGTCCTGTTGAAGTAGAAAGGAATAAATACAACTAAGTTTTCAACATCTTTCTTACAGTTCATAGAAGAAATGCAGTTATGGATGTAGCACATTTCTATGAAGTTTCTCTTAAATTGGTTGTCAACCCTCTTTAGTACTTGCACATTTTCATAGTTAGCAATGTGTCCAGTATTTTTAATATGTTGGCTAAAGGCTGTGCAGGTGGGCTTCCTCACTACATCACTCTTGTGCAAAGCTATTCTTTTTGAGAGTTTCTGGCTGGTTTGACCGACATACACTTCTGAACAGGAACCACATGGAATAGAATACACTACATTGAAGTTATCCAGTTTTTTAACTCTTTCTGTCAGGTGAGTAAAGTATGTCCCTAATCTTTTGTACACTGAATTTGCTATCACTATTAGCATACTATCTTGCTATATATAGCATACTATATATAGCATAATTATCTTATAGGGAACTTATCATAGCATGCATAGATTGCCTACCTGTACTTGAGAAAAGACTTCATTTCCCTGCTGATTGTGTTTCCTTGGGTTCTTTCTTTCCATATCCATGAGGTTCAAACGTGAAAATTATAACCTCGTTACATATAATACCCGGATATTGACAGAAATATGTCATCAAAAAAGAAGAATAATTCTTCTTTTCTACCTTTAACATGAAGTTGCAGTTTTTGTAGGTTGTAAATTTTAGATTTTTTGTTGTTTGTATTTGAAATAATACCCTGTTATGTTGTAATGTTTTTATTCAAAATTTTAAATGTATTTTTTAATATTTATAACATGTTTGTGACAGTGTTCTTCACCACTAGGACCAACTGAACATTTTCAATGTAGGTTTTAAATGTTGATTTCCACCACTTGTACTAAAATAGGTTTTCCATTTAGGTGCTGATGAAGGTGACAACATATCACCGAAAATTTCACATTTAGAATAAAGTTCTATACCAAACTGGCTTATACCATCTCTAGCTGATCCTTGTTTTGAAGCTTTCCCGAAAGTTACCCCCCAAACAATTGTATTCTTAGCGTCGTTATACACACTCTATATATATATATATATATATATATATATATATATATATATATATATATATATTAATTGGGTATATAGCTGATTAAAAGCCAAGTGCACTCTGTTCAACAGTTCATTATATTTAGCCAATTTTCATTGGCATCATCAGATGAAAGTTGATTGAGGTTGCAGCAATATGATTTATTTTAACATCAGAATGGTTTGTGGTACAATGTGGATTGCAGCTTTTTGGGACGTATAACATGTAGTTGTATAATTGACGTTCAAAATTAAAATATTTTAATTTTGAACGTCTAAGTCTTTAGTTTAAAATCTAAACTAAAAAGAGAACAAATTTATAAATAATTTTTGAATGTCTTTGAAATAGCAGCGTAAGTTTATTATTACTCATGTTACAATAAAACCAGTAAACAGAAGAAAAACAGCTACACCATCAAGAAAATAAAGTACCAAGTATTGTCTGACATCAAATCGAGCGAAGCCCACTATATGCAAAGATTTTTTTAAGATACATTAAATATTTCTAAGGGGCTGTAAGGGGAGCTTTGAACAAAATAAATTCCAGTGGTATATTTCTTCTAGATATGAGAGGAAAAAAAGCACCACCAAATAAAATTAAAATAGATTATACTTTCATTAGGGATACCGTAGCGACACCAAATGCCGTACAAAAAGTACGTATAAATTCTTAGAATCAACATTGAATGTTTTGTACAGTTTGTATAAGAAAAAATAGTTTGAACGCTAAACATACAGCAGTTTCCTTTAAAAAATATGGAAAGATTTTTAGGAAATATAAACTTAAGTTTCAAAACCCAAAGAAATATGGTTCTAAAGTATACATTGCCAATAAATAACGTGCTAAATATGATGACATTGATTAAGAATCTTATAAAGAACATTGCAATCGGAAAGAAGGTACTCGAAAACTAAGAGAGAATGACAAAAAAATTGACAAAATTCAAAACCATATTTTAGTTTTTTAGTCAGATCGTCAAGCTCTTCTGTCTACTCCGAAAGACCCTAGTGGTCCCTTCTGCTATGTTCGAAAACTTGCAGTTTATAACATGACAATTTATAACCATAAATATGGAAGTGCAACTTGTTACTTTTGGGACGAAACAGAAGGACGTCGTGGAAGTGTTGAAAGTTCAACATGCATTTTTAAATATATAATGGCTTAGATTTTTTAAACCGGGACACAATCAAATGAAATGTAATTCAATACAATCTAAAATTGAGCAACAAGTTAAGAACCTACCAGTATACACAATAGAAGGTTGGACTAAAGTTATAAGAACAGCTCGCAAAAACCTGAACCATTTACCATTTAGTTCTCTAAAAATTTACAGATTTTTGTCTAGATTAATGTAATTTTCGTGGTAAAGGCAACAGTAATACAAGTCTACCATTTAGGAAAGCAATTTGGTTTATGTACAAAAAAATAGATCTAAATGTTGCATTCGTTAAAACAAATTATGAAGAAACGACATCGATTAAGCTTATATGTACTTAAAGCACAACGAGGTCGTCCATCAAACTTCAAACCAGCTACGCCTTATACTAATCAACTCCTCATCTCCATTTCTAAATACAGAGGCGTTAAAAAGTTATGTGAAGAGGTTCAGATTCCTCATGCATGCCATGGATTTTATGAAAGCCTTCCTAGCCAAACTGTTATAAGGGATACGCCACCTGAACCAAATATTTCAGAAGAATCTGAATATGACGACACAACATAATTTAATTTCTTTTTATTGCAATTTTTGAGATTTGTGTTCATGGTTTTGTTATTTTCATATTTGTTATAATATTGTACCGTATTATATCTCCTAGGAGCTGTCAATAAAAATTAATATTAGTAATATAAATATTATATTGGCTAAAAATTAATTATAGGAAATGGTACTTAACATAAATACTAAAGTATATTTAATACTTTACATTAGCCTAAGTATATTGGACTAAGTGAGAGCGCCCACCAAAGTGGCGTGGCACGTGGCAAGTGGCAAGTAGCACGCATCTAGCATGTTTCTTAAAATGTAACCAATGAAAACGAATGATTCAGCGCACACCAAAATGACAGTGACGTCATTCATTCTAATCATTCGTTTTCATTGTTTACATTTTAAGAAACATGCTAGACGCGTGCTACTTGCTACGTGCTACTTGCCACGCCAGTTTGGTGGGCGCTCTCCCTAAGGTAAAATTTTGCAATAGATTACCAACGAATCTGCGTTTTTTGCCAATTGGAAAAATTAGTATACTAGATTAAGTTAGTTATATTGAGACACATCTATAGAATCTAATACAAACATGTCGTATATTTAGGTTAATAACCCAATTTTTTACATTAACTTGAACTGTCTTTTAGCTCTCCTGTAAAATTTAAATGTTGCAGATTAGTTACTTAACCATACGAGGGACGATATGTTGCCGAAGAAATGTTTGTGTTGGATGTATTTGCCAGGAGGGAAATGATTGCCGTAAATCATGAGATTTTATCATTGGTATCTTTCTCGGATGTACTATTATTTGTATTATTAAATTATCTATTTAACTATCTTTAATTGTATAAAAAATTATGCAAGGATCCTAGTTATGAAACTGTAAATTTGCGATTCTTTGTTAAAGTAGGATTGTAATTAAATACGTTATAATTATTAGATGTTATTGTAATTGATTTCATGATTATTTATCTGATTGAAAAAAAGCAGAAGTGAAAAATGAATGATTCCTCAAGGTGAAGCTTGTAATGTAATATTTTATGCTTAAGATATATTCGCCTTCACTATCTACTTTGTGAAAATTGTTATGAGAGGCTCATAATATGGTAATTACAATGTTACTACTTTAGACAAATTATCAAGAAATTTAATTATTATTGTCAAGAAAAGTAATTTAAATTACAGAAAGTAATAGTAATAAAAATTACTGCCTTTAAGATATACCATTAAATTTTACGTCTATTATGCAAGAGCTATTATTATTATATATTATTATATAGAGAGTTATTATTCCACGAAAGAACGAAGTGAATTTCAATAAGTGCAAAATAGGATATAGGATCACCAGACGAGTTTTGTATTATAATTTTTCCATAAAGAATGCATTTTTCAAAAACCTACCGAAAAACCAGTGTAAGAGATATAGTATGCATATTCATTGTTATAAAAAAAATAAATATATAAAAAACCGAGCAAATATTTGTAAGAATTATTATAATCCCTGTCACCAAAAATGTATAGTAGTCCAAGGTTTGAATATAAAAAAATAATTGTAGTCAAAACCTCAGATTTTTTGTATCTGCATCGATTTGCATGAAAATTTGTTAGTAATTTCAATGTATCCTCCCGTTTTTTTACGGTGAAAAATATCACTTTTCTTCCAAATTCATATAAGCTAAAAGTAAAAATTATACCAGATAATTATACCACTAAAATATATCGGAGAAATATTGTTTTCCGCAAATCGCCAGGAAATGTTGACACTCCTGTCAAAATTTCTTGAAGAAAAAGTCAGGACTTCCTTACTGTAAGGAAATGTCATTTCCTTACTGTAAGGAAATGATATTTCCGTACAGTTGTTAGTGTTCTACATAAATGAGTTCAAGTTTGACAATTCAACCTCAATACGTTTCCATAGTAACCCAAGTAATTTTATTAGGAATTTCAAAGCACCATTTATTTGTGAATAAAATTATCGCGTTTTTTTTAAATCAATCAATATCTGTCGAATTTTAAACGATTTGCGAAAAAAAGTATGTTTACCTCGTAGGAAAAGCCACATTCCTGGACTCTGTGTTGCTAAGTCTCGGCTTGCGCCTCGACTTAGCAATCTTCACAGTCGTTTAGGAATGTTAAGCTTTTCCTACCCGGTAAACAATGTACTATTAATACTCTGAAATATTATTCACTAATTTTATTGTGCCAATCCTTGAACACCACCCTTTATTATGACTAAAATAATATTGTTAACTTTTCGAAAAAAACTCTAAAGAACATTTTTGTGTTAAAATTTACCATTATAGCGACTATAATGATTTTTTTTATAAACTGATTTTCCATCCACAGAGAAGTAAATATTGGCATTTATTGAATTCTGAGCAGAAAACTGTCATCCTGGGCTAAAGAGATTTTGTAAATATTTACATAATAATCAGAAGTAGTAAAATAGTTAAGGTTTCATTACATACTTTAATATATTACGTCTTAATATATATTATTTTTCTTATGTGAAGTTCACCTTCAAAGAAATTACAGCAGCGGTAGTGAAAACTCCTACAGAATAAGGTAAAATTATAAAACAGCCTTTGCCTGGTTTTTCATTTATAAAGGTAAATATACCCTCTACAAGAAGAAGTTAAATGTCTGTGACAATGAAAAGGTTTTTTTTAACATATTCTATATCCTTCAATTGTTGGATATAGGTCTCCCCTAGTTCTCTCCACCTTTCCCTATCTTGAGCTGTTCTCTGCTACGTATGACCTCCTTGTTTCCTGATGTCATCTTTCCACCTCATCTGTGGCCTGTCTCTTGATCTCTTTGCATTTTATAGACGCCACTTTCCGATGGCATTGTTCCATCGTCCGTCTTGGAGACGTTCATTGTGTCCAACCCATTTCCATTTCAGTTTTGCTGCTTGTTCTATCGCATCTACTGTCTTTGTTCTGGTCCTGTGAAAGGTTATCTAGCTTTAAATATATGACAGAGCAAATTGTGTCTTTTGGGTCTATCGTAGTTTAAGTAAACACCTTTCATTTATCCTTATTATAATTTTGCTTTCATTTATTATATACTTCTTTGTCCACTTTTAGAAATTAGTACACAGTGCAAACTAAAAAGCAAGGTCATGGCTGAGTGGGTTTTATGGCTTGTTAGCGATAATATATAAATGACCAATATCTTTTATTTTTGGAACTTAACTCGCTATTGATCTGTACTGATTAAAGTATTCTCAAAGTTATCGAAACAATTAGTTGAAAATTTTAATTTTACTAATTTACAAAATTTATTTACCTCTTTCCTGATGCCAAAATAGATAATAAGGAAGGCCACATATAACGTAGAGAATATAGCTAGAAATGTGATAAACGTGACATCACCCGTCACTGAGGTTCTGTTATTAAAGTTGTACAGGGTAGGGCCACCATCATTTCGAAATGCATCGAACCACCCCTTCATAGCCAGTTACCTGAAAAAAGACAAAATGGCATTTGTTATTACAATGTCGTTGTTTAATTAGTAAATGAATTGCACTTTAAACAATTGCACAATTTTTTGAACAAAAATATGAAGGATGTTTCCAAAGAAATCAGAAATAGTGTTGAGGACGATCCTTCATTTTCTTTCAAGACTGAAAGTTCCTTTAAGTATGGGTGATAAAGTTTTGCCATTATTGCAATATAGGGTTTTGATTTTTTAATAAACGAGCTCTGACTTTAAATGATTATTGGTGAATTTATTGATTCCCCAAATTAGTTAAAAAATAACAGTAGGTTAATATTATTTTATATGGGATTGAAACACAATTTTAATTAAAACTCCTTTACAATAGGTATATTTATTTAAAATACACATCACGTAGCCTTTCGTGCTACATCACGTAACGTTTTGGAAATTAATATTCCATGTTCTCAAGGTTCCTAAAGGTTTACGTGGTTAGGAAATTAAACATAGAGCTATGATTAATACTATTTATTACAGGAATTATTATTAAAATCAACAGTCTTCTGGGTTGAACTGCTACGAGTTTTTCATTGCGCTGAGCTTCCACTTTGTTTGTTTGTTCCACTTCCCGTTCAACTTCTCCAAGTCGAAGGTAACTTTATGCTGTTATCTGTTAAACTTTGACGTTTCGGCACCCATTTTGGAGCCACTATCCAGAGGGATATGGTTCCGTTCGAGTTCGGGGTCTCAATCAGCCTACCTCCTTCACTCTTGGCGTACCAGTATCTTGTTATGAAGAAATACAACAACCGTCAAACGGCACTGAAATCTGAATCTGTCTACTTCTCAGAGTCAAGTGACATTCTCTACTTCTGTTCGTAAGATTATTGGTTCTACCTCTTTGATTGCGTGCATTTTGTCTTTTCCGTCTGATGCATCTTTGAAGTGTCCTTATAGAATTTTTCATGTCTCTACAATGCTCTCTTATGCTCTAAATTTTTACTTCTTTATTATGGTCATAAAAGGCTTGAAGGTGTGCTTTGAACTCTAAAGGTAAAAGTAGCTTTTTTAAATAGTTCATGGCTTTACTGGCGGTTTGCAGTTGATCCATTTTTAAAACATGTGATTTATGTGGTTTTTTATCTTTGGTGCACATATATTTTATTTTCCTACTCAGTTGCGCTATTTCTTAAGTGTTAATTCCTGTTGTTGACATATATTGTAGCAAAACTATTCTTTTTCACTAATTCTAATGTTTCCCTTGACATTGAATGTTTGTTCTTTTAGGTTTTAAGCAGAGTACACTCTTTTTCCGCTGAATGTATCCAATTTTTTATTCCATTCCACGTTTTATTTATGTCTTCTAATATTTGTGGTTTTTCCTTGTTTATCAGTTTCATTTAGAATTCTTTTTTATGGTCCTAAAATTTACATTATCAATAGAATTCGGATGCTTTATAGACGTTCAGTAGCATTTCCGTTTTTTACTACTGGACTATAGAAACCAATTTCCCAGAAGTATAATTTTACTAGTAAAAATTTATTTTATCAATTTAATAGACATGAAAGTGGTTCAATTGTTTAAGTGAAATCAAAGAAATGCAGATTAATTATTATGATCCTTACTTAACCGATTTTTATCTCTAATAAATTAAAGTAAAAAACTAGGTTTTATGTTTTTTTTTACTAACATCATTTAAATTTGCATCAGATATTATTTTGTAATAATTTAAGAATGAAATATTATTATCGAGATTGAAAACGTCGGAAACAGAGCATTTCAAATTACTTTTAAACAGTGTAGTAGTAGTTTTTTACCTAGTTGTGTAGATTTTTCATGATGTTTCAAAATACAGCTAGGTGCTTTTTTGGTATGTTATAAGCAAAACAGAATTTTAAATACGATATAGTTTTCTTCTTGAAACTAAAAATTATTGTTACACCTCTAATTGTTCCATATCATTATTTCTTAATATCTTCGTTATTGATTTCTCTAGTACCCACTTGTTATTTCATTATTTTGTCCTTTAAAAAGTAGGATAAGACTAGCAGTAATAAAATTAACTAATCATTTAAGTTTTATGTTGTATTTAAACGCTGTGGTCTGTCTATATTTATATACATATATATTACTCACATAGTCACTAAAGCCCTTTCTAAAAAAAAAAAAAAAGAATATATATATATATATATATATATATATATATATATATATCTGATGATGCTATCAGCATATATATAACTGATTATGCTATCAGAATTCGATAGCGAAACGTCTTTAAAATAGATGAAGTAGTATCAACTTTGTCTTTTATTTATCCACCTAGTAGACCGATATTTGAACCCACCATTCGTCTGAGTGATCCTTATTATATATATATATATATATATATATATATATATATATATATATATATATATATATATATATATATATATATATATATATATATATACCAGTTACTGTTAGTTTTGTAATTAATTTTATTCTTTCTATTTTCAGATCTAAAACAATTTTTGCTCTGATTAGTCCATATCCCCTGCCTGTTTGTAATTTATTTATTAAACTGACATCTTTGAATGTAGAAATCTTGTTAGTTAGAATGAAGTTAAGTTAGTTCTTAGTGGTTCCATTTGGTGCTACCCAAGTTCATTTTCTGTTCGATTTTTTCTTAAATAATATATCCAATAGACTGAGATTTCCAATAGAATATTTTGGTAGTGTGTAAAGTGAACCAGGCTTTCTTCTCTTTCATTTATCTCATCTACTCCATACTTTACCATGACTTGTTCCTTGCTGTTTCTCTTTTCCATAAGGTATATATATATATATATATATATATATATATATATATATATATATTATATATATATATATATATATATATATATATATATATTTAATATAAAATTAATGTTTCTTGGGTTTAGGTTCAATAAAGATATGTTACATGTGGAACTAGATTTTATTTTCCATTGTAATCAATCAACGTTTCGGCAGGAAACCCTTGCCTTTGTCAAGATTCTAAAATGTGTATATATATAAGGACAAACAGATATTGTAAAATATGTATATATATATATGGGTTTCGGCAGGAAACCCTTGCCTTTGTCAAGATTCTAAAATGTGTATATATGTAAGGACAAACAGATATTGTAAAATATGTATATATATATGACTTACCAAAACGTAAAACGTGACACAGACATTAACGAACTGACATATAAAAGTTGATATCTGATATCTAAGAAACTCAAAACTACTATATATATATATATATATATATATTATATATATATATATATATATATATATATTACATTATGAGAACCACACATTCATGAAGAAGATGTTAAATAGTTACCTTAAAAAGATATGTAGTTGTCAATGGTATTAAAAAGTTAGTACCAAAACTCAAATAAATGGACATCATATGGTGATATTGTATAAACAATCAAATAACTAACAACATTTAGAGAATTAGTAAAAATTAGCAAAGCAACAGAACACGTGGTCTAATAAGCATATAATATTTTATATAATATTAACTAGTGAAAAAGAACTAAGAAAATCATCGATTCACTACCAACTATGTAAAAAATTATTTTATGACTTCATCTTAACTTTTGGTAGCATTATTTAAGTTATCTACATTGAGATATAAAAAATATATATAAAAAAAATGTTCAAATATTTTCATTCAAACTCATGTTAACTTTTTCAAATATACCGCCCTTAAATTAGTGGGTTGGTACTCTTAGCCTTGCTGTTCTGTCGAAGAATTTTCGACCTCAAGGTTGGCTGTCTGTTCATGTCATTGGCTCGGTATCTTTTAATTAACGCCATTTCAACCGCAACAGGTGCCAAGCATACAGTGTATACTAAATACATAATATTAAATTGTTTGTCAAAGTAAGTGTCCACCATTTTCTTCAATCCATTTATCAATAAGTTACATAAAATATCGTCTTATATTAAATAGCATCAATGGTTCAAAAGAAACTGTTTCAGTTAAAGTTCCCAAGTACTGATATTACTGTTAGTATGTTGTGCATATATTTCGTTTTCTAACGTTAGCGTTATAGCAATTTTTATCTCAGCACTATTCATAGTTTGATTAGATGTTGTAGGTATTCTATGCAAAATATTTTTTACCATTCTTTAATTACTAAAAATAATTATTCAAAACAAGACTTATTCTTAATTGTCAAAAGCATTCGTGACTTCAGTCTACTACGTTAGGATTTTCCGTAATGCATTTAATAAGACCGCAGTTGTCTAATGATGATATCAAAACTTGCTTCAAATAAAACACATAGCAGCCGTAACAAAGCACTTTGTGGTATTAAATAAGCATCTTTGGGCTGATTTTATAATAATAAATTAATAATTATGCTTATCCACAGGTATTTAGTGCATTTATGCATAAATACCATAATAAAGAATTGTTATGCAGCTGATTTGTAAAATCCGATAAAACTGTTGAGTTTTGAAGCTGAGAAACAAGTATATCTTTTTCTCGACATAATGTATCTTTAATATTTTTTGTTAGAAATAGCACTAACTTGAAGAGCAAAACAGTTAAGCGCAAATGTATGCCACATATGTGGCATATATGGCGCCATACATCAGCTACATCAAAGTATGTATCAAGTTATAATTCCTCTTACCTAGTCCCCAGTTCTAAAATTGTGTACATAATTATTCACAAACATAAAAGTTATAGCGAAAAATAAAATACATAAATATAATAAATAAATAAATATATAAATAAAAATATAAATATATAAATCAAATTAAAAATATTTAAATTTATAACACTCTGTTTCTTTTTTAATATCAACATTTTATAAAACCAAGTTGGCTTAAACCGTAAGATTTTAAAGTGTAGATTCCACTGTTTTTTTTTGTACAATTACTTAAGAACTATGTTTTTAAACTCTGCCTGGGGGTTATAAGCGTGAGGACTGTGTCGATTGAGTAGCTCAAAAGCCGCGTTCATGCTCACAGCCGGCCCCAAGCCCGGATAAAAGAGGAGGGTTGATGGGCCAGGTAAGCATCATACCCATTGTAAAAGAAAATAAGGCTCAAAAAACCGATACAAAGCCTCGGAACCAGATGGAACCTAATATGACGAACCACACAAAGAAAAGGAAAACGAGAATGAAAAATAAGAATAATAAATAATAAAATAACATTAAAACATTACTTCTTTCAACAACAAAGACCAAGAGATAATAACAGAACTGCTAAATAAAAACATAGGTATTAGTGCAATTCAAGAAATCAAGAAGAAAGGTAAAGGCCAAAAAGATTATAACCAATATTTTCTAGCATGCAGTGAAGCGAAGAAAGAAGAACGATCACGAGCAGGCATAGGTATACTTGCCCATAAAACAATTTAAGACACTGTAAACTACTGTTATATCTCTGAAGGAATAATACATATGAACATCGCAATGGACTGTCAAAGTAAATATAACTATCTGGGAATCTTGGATGAAATACCTTATGAAGAACTCTTAATTATTATGGGTGACTTTAATGCACGAATCCGAAATGAAATAGGAAGAGTAGTACAAAGATATAGTAAAAACCATGTCAACGCCAATGGAGAACTCATGGCTAATCTCTGTGCTAAACTATTGATAATAATAAAACCAGCCCAATGTACTAAACACCGAAGCGCAAGCGACACCGATTTTAAAGTCAGCTAAAAGACGTATTCGCAGACAAAATATCAGAATGATCCCACAAAATCTTCGTAATGCTGGACAGAAATACAGGTCTACATATTTGACAAAGAAAGAAATGCCCGTCAGAAAAATGCTGCCTCCATGTAAAAATCACTGTCGCCTAAAGTGCAGGGAAAAAATACCAAAAGATGTTCGTCAAAAAATGTTCGAATCATACTGAGGTATATGATCCCTGATTTGCCAGCGAGAATTTTTAGCTAGAAGTATAGGTTATAACCCCCAAATACCAGTATAAGAAAATTGATAGTAACCAAAAGCCGAAGCACACGTTTTATCAGAAAACTCAAGAAGAAAGATTGAAAGTGTGCAAAACGTTTTTTAAAAATAGACTTTCTATTAACGACAGACCCATTCGCACTGTTTTTTTTTTTCAAGGCTTGACCATTTCGGTGTTATAGAAAATGAAAAACGTGGCTGGCACGGAAGACCACAAATTCATTCCGAATTTATTTTAGCAGTACAAAAGCATATCAATAGTATACCGAAAATAGAAAGAGAATTCATTGATGGTGGCAAAAATTTAGTGAATCTTTACAGAGATTACAAAGAAGAATCTGAAAGAAATAACATAGAATTTGCTAAAGAACATGATTATAAGGGGCTATTAAATACTAACTTTAATATAGGATTTTTCGTACCAAAGAGAGATCAATGTAATCTCTGTTCATCTTACAAATCATCTCCGAGAAAAAGAAAATAGTAGAGAAGGAAGAATACTGACAAATAGAATATATCTATGATTTGCAAGCAGTGTTACCCTGCCTTGGGAAGACATATCTATATTTTATTATAAAAGTAAAATAAACTCACTTAATTTTACTATAACGGAACTAAAAATGGTTCAACATAATGTTATTTCTTGAACGAAACAGAGAGAGGACCCAACGAAATCGACCCAACGACACATATGTTTATAAATATTTGCAGAAAAAAAAATTAAAACACGCAATCTCGTAACTTGGACGTCATTTTTAATTCTGACAACTGTGGGGGACAAAAAAATTAATTCATTGTTTTCAATAAAAGTGTACGCAGTGAAAAATCTGAGTAATATTAAATCCATGACTCTTAAGTTTATTATCTTCTCTTCTTTGGGTGCCGTCTTCAATGAAGGTTGGCGATAACCTCAGCAAACTCATTTCTGTCCCTGGCTTTTCTTATTAAAGATTGAGAATCCAAACCAGTCCACTCACGAATGTTCTTCAACCAGGACGCCTGCCGTCTACCAGGACCACGCTTTCCTCCCAACTTCCCCTCTATAAGAAGCTGCAGTAGCTGGTATTTCTCATTTCTGTATATGTGTCCCAAATATGAGGTTTTCCGTGTTTTCATTATTTTTAAGAGTTCTCTGTCGGTACCCATCTTGTGTAGGACCTGCTCGTTGCTCATATGCGCTGTCCAGGGGACTTTCAGCATCCTTCGAAATAACCACATTTCAAAACTTTCCAAACGCCTTAGTGAGTTGGTTTTGAAGGTCCAGGCCTCCATTCCATATAGTAAGGTGCTGTAAACGTAACATTTCAGCATTCGGTATCGGATTTTGAGATTGAGTGTTTGGGACGTAAACATTTGTTTCATTTTTAAAAAGACATTTCATGCTTGTTCAATTCGCGATTTTATTTCTATGTCTGGATCTATATCTTTCGTTATCCAGCACCCTAGATATCGAAATTTCTCGATATTTTCGATAATGTTACCATTCACGTTTAAAGCCATGGGTGGATGGATGGATGTTTTGGAGACAATCATTGTTTTTGTTTTCTTGACGTTAATGCTGAGGCCGTATTGTTCTTCAGTATTATACGTGGGCATAACCAGAACGCGGGCGACTTAGTACACTCATTAATTGAAAAAGAAATAAAACGAAATCTTAAGAGTGGTCCTATTTACGTACCATCCCAATACGTAATGACAATCAGCAATGCAAAAAAGGGAACGCCGTACAAAGTAAACGAAATGGCATATTCTGATTTTTACAACATTAAACAACTTGTTGGCTAAATAAACTTGACTAAAAATATTAATGGTAAAACTGTCAAATTGGCCGATATCAAGGTGATTAAAATCGATAAAAATAATGAAGGTGATACAAAACTAATAATAGGTGATAATAAACTAACCTAATAGTCGTTACAAAACATATTATTTCGATGAGTACAAAGAAATACCATACAATTAACTGCAAAAGGTGCAAACGGTGTGTCATCGCAATGCCTTCAACCTCTATACACCAAAAGACTACCCTTAACTACTGACAGAAATATCTGACAGAAAACAAAATAACATCAAGTCTTTGATTTAACAAAATTTCATTCCACAATTTTATGTCAATTCTTTTTATGGTAATATTTTGTAAAATTTTTGAGACAAAATAATACAGACAAGAATGTGATTACTAAAGTGCTTATTGATTGATTTTTTTATTAGATAAAACTAAGATAATAATTAAAACATAAACAAACTTTTGAAACACATTGAAAAATGACACAATTAGTAAAGTTTCAAATTTTATTACAATTTGTAAGTGACGCTATGCTAACTAAATCTTTCATGATTTTTTTAGGCAACAATTTTAAACTCTATGCTGATTATATATTCAGCATTCTGAAGTAGAATAAATAGATATAAGCACATAAAAAATCACTTTGTTTTAATAAATTACTTCTCCAGAGATATAGTTCGTTTATTATTTGGAAAATTTATAAATAATCGTACTGAAAATTTTACATTTTTGCATAGTGTCACTTTTATTCTCAGGGTGCGACATGTTATCAATACAAGTTTGATTGACTCTTCTGATAAAGTTGTGTTCATGTTATCAAATAAACAAACTTTTTATGAAATCATTTCATGAATGAACCTTAAAAATACCATTTTAAGACATATTCGTACTATAAGTTATTAGTTTACACAGGGATAACTAAAGAAAGGATATACGAGGAAGTTTATGATTACATGGAACGCTGGTCCGGACAACCGGTAGCGGGCTACCGCTGTACACGGAACAGTACACGAAACGCTGGAAGTATACCTGAGATCGACGTAAGAAACAAAGTAGTCGATTAAAAACAAATAAAGAATAAACAGGAGAGATAGACAATATGGACTATTATAAACATTTAAAGAATACAAAAAAAAAGAACAGAAGAGAAGTTGAAGACTTTTTCTTTTATAGAAGCAAAAAAACTCCAAAAACTTATAACAACACAAACAAGAGGATAAACTCTATGAATTATTGAATATGATGCAGAAGCTTAGAAATAAATAAAAAATTAAGAACGGAAATAAAAGATATCAAAAAGGAACAAAGAGTATATAGAGAAGAGAAAAAAGAATTCCGTAAGGCAATTACCGAAATAAAAAAAATCTATCCAAGAAAAGAAATTACCGAGGCTGGAGAAAAAACCAACAACGTAATTTACAACGTAATCAAATAGAACTCAAGAAAACCATAGGTATAAGGAATAAAACCAAAGAAGAGGTCTATGACATTAATTAAGATATATGCACCAACTGAGACGACTGAACAACAAGGCAAAGATAAAGTTTACGAAAACCTTAACAAAATGTATCACGAAGTCCCGAAAAAGGATATGCTTATGAAAGGTGGTATAAATGCACAGATAGATACAGAATATTACCTTAAGATCACAGTGGGTAATGGAAGAGGAACGATACATGAGAAAACAAACAATAATAGGCATAGAATTTGCCAACTCGTTGCGGTACTACATCTGGTTTTTCTTTCAGCAAAATTAGAACAATCAAACAACACAAAGCAACCTGGATATATCCAGCCGGTTGCTGTAAAAATCAAATAGTAAATTTTCGATCTTACTTCCATCTAAGCCTAACAAAATTGTAGATCACAATATCTAACATTTTGTCTAAAAACTGCAGTGGATTTAAAATTAGTTATATTTTGATTAAAAAATAAATAAGTGACTTATTTTCGAGAATACCGCATATTAAAAACCTCATTTAGAATTATCTTACTGTTCACGAAAGAACTAAATATATTATTATTTCCTGCGAATTTTTTCAGTTTCTAATTCCTTTCTCCTTTAATAATGAAAACGAAGGTAATTTAAACATAAAAGTGTTATACTATAAATGCACGGGTACATATCCTTGTTAACCTTACCACACATTTCTGTTCCGCCTGGCTAATTCTCTCTAGTAAAGGTTACCTTCGACACGCTAAATAAAATTTATTTGTGTATTTGCATTTACAAAAAATAATTGGTTCCTGTCAATTTTCGACATGCTAAATACTACTTTCAAGTAAATATTTTTTATTTAAAATATTGTTGTATACAAAATGGCCCAGTAAATGTATCTTTGGATAGTGTAAAAACCTTTCTCACCTTCTCTACAGGGAATTTTTAGAACTTAAATTTATATATATATATATATATATATATATATATATATATATATATATATATTTAAGTTCAAAAATTCCCTGTAGAGAACGTGAGAAAGGTTTTTACACTATCCAAAGATACATTTACTGGGCCATTTTGTATACAACAATATTTATTTCAGTTGTGTTTTATGTATATATATATATATATATATATATACATATATATATATATATATATATATATATATATATATATATATATATATATATATTCATTCTCACTCGAATCACGATCACTCGAAGAGTGGGGGGATTTTCGGTCAAAAGGTGGAGACAAAAAAAGACAAAGAAGGTGGCTACTCTATTTATTGAAACGTTTCGCTTTCTAATCAGTAAGCATCATCAGTTCATCTAAAAAGAACAATATGAAAAACCAAATATCCATGGAAAAGTTATTATAAGTGTGTTACCTCAAAAAGACATGTAGCAGTCAATGATATTCAAATTGTAAAGGAGCTTACGAAAATGGATATTATAAGATTATGTTGTATAAACAATAAATTAAACTAAATACAGTTTAGGATTAGGATTAAACTAAATGCAGTTTATACTGGAAGCAATTTTCACCCATATATCAATACAAAAATATATCTTTATCTTAACCTTGGATTATAAAAATTCCAACAGTCCATTAATTAACTCCCATTCCAATTACACAGTATACTATACAGACGTGTCTAAAATGCTGGAGTCGTAGTGCCAATAATTAACAGTACATACATCCTCCAGCATAGAATTCCAGATACTGCAACTTTACTAACAGAAGACTCATAACTATATGCAATTTAAGTGATATTGTACGCAAATGCAAATAAGATGAACAAAATATTAATCGTGACAGATTCTATGTCATCACTTTAAATTATTAGGAAAACATACACGCAGCATCCATTAGCTTTACCAATAAAGAAATAACTAAATAAATTGCATACCGAAGATACAAGCATAAAGTTTCTCTGGGTCCCATCACATGTTGGAACATCAGGTAACAAAGCAGCTCATAAAAATGTCAAAAAAGCTATAAACGACAACAGTATCCTCATATCACCCAAATTTGTAAGTATGGATCTATAAAGCTACTTCATTAAGACCTGTTGGAGAACTGAAACAATAAATGGAAATCGACACCATCAAAGCTTCAGAAAATAAAAAATATAATAGGACCGCGGTAACCACCCAAGGTATCGAGACGAAAGTACATAATTATTTCCCGTTTACACCTTGGACATATCCCGTTTTCTCATTATCATTTATTAAAAAAAAACGCCCAATTTGTGACGAGTACGGTTCGCCCCTTACAGTAAAACATATGATGTACGTGTATGAAAACTGCGAAAAGTTCCAAACAATTTTAAATACATGTTAAGTTTAAAAAAAGGTTAGATAACCTGCTTTTGTTTTTAAAAGAGTTTAATTTACTAAGAAAAGTGTAATTAACTTTTACCGTTTTACTAGTAGCCTTAATACGTTAAAGCTGGTTTTTTGTAAATAAAAAAGAATTTTTATTTTTTATAACTAGTTTTGTTCTATTACGTTTTCCATACTTCCATGCTGCCATACCACCATTCCATACAAAAATATTATCCAGTCCAACAGCTTTAATTTTTATTTTATTTTATTAGCGTTAAACTTACTTTTACTTTTACGTGTTTAAACGTGATGATTTCAGTTGTTTTTCTTAGAATCAGAAGCTGTTTAGTGCGTTGGTATTTTCCTTTCACAGGTTGTCAATTGTCGACGGAAAATGGCATTGATTACACTGGAGCAAGTGTTCCATGTCCTGTCGTTGGCTGCACGGGCATAAGGTTTTATGTTTATCAAGCTGACCCATCTTGCTCTATTAGTCTTCAAAGCGACTACGCCCCATCTTATTTGGTACAGCATTGCGCATTCTCTCTAGTCGCTATTCGAACTAGTTAATGTGTTTGATTTCAGATGATACCAGGCTGGAGATTCCATGGAACCGCCACTGAGAAAACCTGTCCTGAAAATCAACAGCAGGTCGTCGTGTGAGTGCTCTTTAGCACCAAACATCACGTGTATATCGTCAAATTACTGTTTGAACCACGATGTACTCCGTGGTTCATTTTCGCAAGTCCGGTTGATCGAATCCTGAACAGTAACATAGTTTCCCTAGTGACACTGCTTTCAGAGACCCTACTGCTATTCGGCGTGCTTCATTTAAGGCATGCATACTCGCCCATGGAGAAGCTAAGAGCCTTGGCTGTAGTTGGGAGGACCTTTAACTGGGCGTGCTATTTGGAGTAATAAAGTTTGCGAAGTAGGTTGTTACGGAATGCTACCTTCAAAAGGTTTTTTGGCAGTGTACTTTATAAATAAGTGTTCTGTCTAGCTTGGCTAAACAGTTTATTGGATTTTACACGTGTTACAATTGAAGTCCGTTCCATCTAATCTTCAGCTTTTTTTCAACTTTTTCGATCGTAGGTGACAAGAGCAGAGCAGACTTGGATTTTAGTTAGGATTTAGGGAGTATTTGTCGTGGTGAATTATCAGGTCCCAAACTACTCCCTCAAATCTGTTTTTTATGACTGTACGGCTTTTGTCCTGTACGGTCAAAGCAAGGCCGTCATCATAGCTCGGCAGTGCCTTGCTAGTTTTATTAAGAGCTTGAAAGATACATATAATCTCCTGTTTTCAAGCAATGGTATGACGATATTACGACACTTGTGAATTTTTTATCTCCTGTTAATGCTCTGACGTTTCTCTGTTTAGTTTGACTCTGTAGCCCTATTCTATGTGTTAGCATAATAAAGGACTTGGCTAGTGCAGTTCTTTCCCGGTCTGAATATAGTCTGTTCGGAAATTAGGCAAGGCTTGGAGATTAACTTTACCCTCTCTAGGAGAAGTTTGAAGTATTTCACCTACATAATAATTACTAGCAACATCGGCAAGTTTGCCCAGTTTTACACAGGGTACCAAATTTTGTTTTCCTTTAGGTTTTGGGCATTTGAAGTAAAGAAATACATCAGTTAACCAGTTACAGTAGCCAGAGTTTCATATCTTTATCAAACTTCTTCTGCTTCTGCTTCTTCTTCTGCTTCATGCATAGGACGTGATCTCAGGCTGGATTTCTATCGATTAGTCATTAATGAGCGATTTGGTCTGGTATAACTTGACTAGAGGTTGTAACAGCTTTGTTTATCGAAATTTAGTTTCTTGACTAGGTTCTACGTGATCTTACTATTATGTGTTATATCTATTTGCTCCAATATATCTATCCATTTTCGTTGCGTCTTCTTACTCATGGTCTTAAAGAATTATTTTTCATATTCTATGGTTTTTTCCATATTATCCAAATCCATTTCCATTTCAAAATCCATAAAACTAAATGAACTTTAAGTCAAATCGAGTATCTAATGAACAGTAGTTTTCTGGAAAATAATATAAATATATTTACGGTTTTTACCATAGACTTAAGACATTTCATTTTCGTTGGTATGTCTGGTGTGTCTATACGCCTGTAAGTTTTAAGTATTACAAATTAATCGTTAAAGTTAAGTGTTATTTGTAAGGTAATTTAAATCATTTAATAGCGAATATTTAACTAGCTTTTATGAACTAGTATTTAAATAAATACTAGACATAAGTAACTAGATTGTATTTTCTAACAGCTTTGATACTTCCTTATAAAAATATTTTATAGGATGTTCATCCAGATGCCACTATAACTTTTGAAGCAGCTGTTATAAAGAGTTTTTTATGCTGCAATCATATCAATCTCTTAGGTTTCTGAGTTAGATATTTGATCTTTTACACTTCTACAATCCATTTTACCTCTGATTATAATCAGCAAAATGCTATCCTTTTCTCTACGCGTTATATGCTCTATTTAGGTTTTTCCTCAATTATACTAACAACTTTTTTGTTTCCTTTTTCCTTATTTAACTTTATTATCTTTTTCGTTTTTATAAAGTTGGCACGTGCCTTGTCAATTCTATTTCTTATTTTGACAGCTTATTTTTTATTATATGTTATCAGTCTTTCAAGGAACATGTTACTCTACTATGGTAGACTTATCTACTACATATGTAAAACCCTAGTAAATGTGGGCCAAAGGAAATCCCGGGTTTTCCACATTTTACTTTATTGTTTAAGTTATATTGTTTAACTTATATTTTTTATCTACCCATTTCTTTTATTTCTGCCAACAAATTCGATACGACACTAATATCCAGCCAAGTCGATTGGTAAAATTGATTTTACTTTTCTACTTTTCATTTTCCATTTCATCTTTCAGTACTACAACAAAAACTGCTGAAATCGTGCTTGTAATATTTAAAATGAGAGCTTGTTAAGGATAATAATTGTCTATAACATGCAATAATTTAGAAAAAATATCTTTACTATTTGTTAGGATTAAGTGGTTATTGAGTGTTTATTAAGGTATATCAAGGGCAATCAAACTCACAGATTTCTGAGTAAAACCAAAGAGCAAGACTGCTAAAGCAAAATACTTCTGCAGTCATTTTATTGAAAATCATTTTCGGTATCTTTCAGCAAATAAGAGTGCTACGTCACTGCATAAAAAACTGTAAGCAATATAATAAAAAATCCTAAAATCATTTTTTTGATAAGAAAAATTTTATTAAATTTTGACGCTTTTTTGAAACCTAATTTAACACCCAACCGGTATACTTAACGATATCTTTAAATTGTTTTGTCATCAATGAATCCACAATATTATTAAATTAAGCACTAAATGATTTTATACATTGAACTGCTTAGACGTTTAACGATCCAAAAAAGACGAAAGCAGAGTCTTGATTCCAATTTAACTAAGGTATTGTGTGAAATAAAAAAATAATTGCCGACTTTAACAATAAAAATGACCTTACAATGGTGTACTGGTAGTTTATTAAAAGCTTTCTAGCCACATCTCAATTTCACACAAAAATATGAGTGATTAATTAAAATGTCATCTTTCTCGATTGCCATATGGTGGCCATTTAAAAAGATTTCCCAAACCGAGGTGTCAGGTGATCAGATGGATCGTTCGTTATTATTAGTATTTGTTAAACTACAACGTTAAAGATTACCTCTAGGATTTTGGGGTAATTTATATAATTTAATAATCTGTTAAGAGGTTTAAATTAGTTTTTTTATTGACATAGACATTAGTCATCTAGCCAGTTGCAATAGGTTCTCTAATCAGGTACATACACAAGTATATCCCTAATACAAAATTAACGAATAATTATTATTATAAGAAGATACGATGTGGAAACATACGGGGTCACCTGCTTCTCGTCTAGGGGTATATTAAGACATTTTTAGTAGACAAACAAAACTGGCATGGATAAGGTATTATAGCGTTTAAGATAAACAAAGGATGCAAATCTAAACTTAAAATCCACACAATCATAAAAAGTTTCAGACTCGCGTACAAATCTTACAGAACCATGCATGTGTCTGAAAGAAATCTCTAACGATATTGTATATTTGTTGTGAGCCTGTAGTCAGTATAGACTAAAGTTTAAATTAGAAATATGAAGTAAAATAAAATTTTAACCTAATTGGAAGTAGAGATAATTTAAATAATTTGTCTTTATTGTAAACTTCAATAAATTAAATCTATATTTATTGTATGTCTGTACAACTAATAACAGATTGAAGTATTATACAATATCCTTATAATGCAATACTCTTTTAATATAAATACATAAAAAATTTTGTTATAGTTGGACAGCTAAACAAAGATATCTACATATCAATTCGAAAAGATATCAGAAATTACAACACCATATACAGAGATCAAGCCATTGATAAAAATAAAGTTCGAAAAATAACTGAAGGATCGAAAAATATTTGCCACATCTTGTAAGTAAAGAGCATTGTAACTCTTAAAAGCAAACATTAACAAAAATAAGGAATATATTTTAAAAACAACATAAGTATTACTAATATCAACTACTACTTGAATTGTAGAATTGTGTAAACAAGAAGAACTTCTCTATATAAATAAAAAGTCTTTTCATTATAATGTGATCATCAGACTAACATTTGAAACTCGTTGAATAAGTTGAAGATGCAAAAAAATCTGGTAAAAGGACACCATTACAACAATGAAGATTAAAACGATTTGCTGTGCTAAAAATCGGTGATGTGAAAAAACTGATTGCACGGAGTAAAGGGAATAGAAAATACTGTATTCCATCCGATGAATCTTATGATGAAATTGACGAAGCTTATGTGGCTATCGGCCGCGGTGGTTGTGATAGGATGTTAGCTAAAACATCAAAAAATATACCAATATTACAAAGGAAATGATAAACCGTAAAATAGTTTCGAAACACAATTCAGATTTCTGCTTTAATCTGTACTTTCTAAAAATTGCAAAGCAAAACCGACGTTGATGAAGGTGTTAAAAGAGACATGGGGAATCTACAATTTGCATTCCACGACATGTCTTTTCAACTAAGGAGAAATCCGTACAGAGTAGATCCGAATAAAATTAAAAAAAAAGCAAATATTTCATTTCACGCAAACAGCGCCTATGTATCTGTTGATACGTATTTCGACCTAATAGGTCTCATCAGAACAGTTATTCATAGGTGTTCTCAACGTGAAAGATCAATATTTTCTGTCTTTTAAGAAGCAACACTAAATTCGGATCTACTCTGTACGAGTACAAGAAACCAATTCGCTAAGGATTTCTGCTAAGTTGAAAAGACATGTCGTGGAATGCAAATTTTAGATTCCTCATGTCTCTTTTAACACCTTCATCAACGTCTGTTTTGCTTTGCAATTTTTAGAAAGCACAGATTAAAACAGAAATCCGAATTGTATTTCGAAACTATTTTATTTTACGGATCAAAATATTGATCTTTCACGTTGACAACGCCTATGAATAACTGTTCTGATGAGACCTAGTAGGTCGAAATACGTATCAACAGATACATAGGCGCTGTTTGCGTGAAATAAAATATTTGCTGGCTTTTTCATTGAAATGATAAACCTTTATTTATCTATGTGTGAAGTCTGCCATTAAAATAAAATAAAGTAAAATAAATGAATAGTGGGTGACAAGTAGTATGGTTTACAAAGAACATCTAACAAAATTTATTTATTATGCGCTTAATAATCTAGAATGCGAGAGAGGTGGATTATCATTTCTAGTTCTTCTTTTTATGTAGACATGACTCTGTTTGTTTTTCAATGAGCCTCCAGTAAGTTGTCCCATCGTTTTCGTGGTGTTTTGTTTTTTTCAAGTGTTTTCATATCTGCTTTTTCTAACATTATTTTTGTCCTCTCTGTGTCAGGTTGTGTTTCTGTCGCGTATGTCATTACTGGTCAAATGATTGTTTTATAAATTCTGCCTTTCAGTTCTTTTCACTTCAGTATCCAGCTTTTCATCGCTAGATTATGTGATGCCTAGATACTTGATCTATTATCTGTCCGTCCAGCTCCAATTTATATCTTAGTAAATTTGCTGTTGTAACCATGCTTTGGCCTTTTTTGGGGAAATTAACATGTTAAATCTTCTGGCGGTTATATCAGATTAGTGCAGGATTGTTATTTAAATGATATATTTCTAACTATAACAGCGTCGTGCATTCTTCAATCTAATAACAGTAGAAAGTTTGTCAATAATATTATTAGTTTAACAGTCTCTCGCCAGAACTCAAAATTGTGCACGGAAAGCCCAAGAACAGTCAAGCCAGGGCTCCATTAAACGTGCCATTCGATATTGAGAATATGATAGGTTCATGGATGAAAAACGTTTTAATAAAATAGTCAGAAGTAATAGCAATTTAAAGAATTATTTAGAATAGAACTCAGAGTAGGGCTTTTGACTTCATATTTGCCACAAGAAATTATAAATGAAATTCGGGATAAAGATGACTTAAGGAAGGTAATAATAATTGCAATGTTAACCTAAGAGAAGACAGTGGTAGTAACGTTAAAGAAATAAGTAACTATGAAAAAGTTCCTTTATCTGAATCACATTCAAAAAGCTAGAAAAATATCGTAACGGATTGCAGTTACGAAATATTCGGTTGGATTTATTAATACTTTGCAATTTTAAGTACCACCAAAGTACTCCATATAAGATAAGATCTTCCTTGTTCCTGATCTATATTTGCTTTATCTCTCTTAGTTTGCTGGAAACTCTGTTTTAGTTTTATTTTAAATACGAGGAGAATATGGTCTAAACCGCACATCGCCACAGAATATAGTCTGACTGTCTTGATGTTTGAATCCAGTGTGCATCATAAAAAACTTATGTAGGGCAGTAACTAAAATTTCTACACGAATTTTGGACTCAAGGTAGCCCCGATTGACACCCGGACGCCATCACGCTTAATTTTCCTAAGAATAATATTGCAATCCATTTCCCCACTTTCTTACATCGTAGTATCATAATCATTCTAGTATTACAGCTTACTTGTAAAAGTAAAATTAATATTTTTGTGTTATGGGGCTATTAAATAATTAATTGTAGAGGAACAAGAATAAAGATCCCAATACCTAAAACAGGCTACTGTGAAAAATGAGGAAAAAGCCTAGATCTGTTTCAAAATATTCTACCATGTTGACATTAGCCAAAACACCAGTTATTTAGGCTGTTGCAATATTATTCATATCACAAATTTAATAAGATGTAATAGCATGAATCATTTGGTAAAACTCACCAAAGCCAACAATATTGGTAAATCGAGACCGATTGGGACAATCACTGTTTGAATGCAAGCACGAAGAAGGTACCAAAAATAAAACAAACAGGATCCTGTATATAAAAGAAAAGAAGATAGAAAATAGCAAAAAATGGAATTCGAAAATTTACGCATTAAAATACATTTTAAATAAACGTACGAGAATATTAATATTCTAACGTTAATTGAATAACCTTAAAACTTAGAACCGTCTCTTTTGAAGGATAAAATGTAACTAATATTAGCATAAGTTTTAACCAAAAACAAGAAATTAAAAACTAGTATATGATAGCTAATAAAAAAACCCTCATTAAATTCAACTGTTTATATTATGTCTGATTGCCTTATTTAAAAAAAACAGAATTAGTTTTTAATCGACTAAAGGGAATAATTCAGTAGTTAAGACTAAACACTAGAATATTAAAAATTGCCCAAATTGACAAGAAAAGGCAGAATTCTAGGAGGCAGTAAAGGTTAAAACCAGAAGGAAACAAAATGTTAGCTAAAAGAAGAAGACGGTGGTGAAATTAAATGAGCAAAAAATTTAAAAACAATATTAATTTTTTTTCTTCCACTTCATTGTATATATTAAGTGGAGTATGGAGAAGTTTATTTTTCAAAATGATGAAATGTGATCCTTTAGTTTTGTATGGTCTGTCATTTGTTTGTACGTCTATTTATTATAATCTAAAACTGATTTCATTTATAATTTCTATATTATCAATTATATTTAATTGAAATATACCAATTATTATGAGAAACCTCTTTTCTTATGTCTCCCAGTTTTTTATTTCCTTTCTACTTCTCCTACCCTACATCTGAACCAATCGGTGTCGATCTAGAACTTTTAGCATACAACTCAATTTATTTATTTATTTTTTTAATTTATTTTGTTTATTTACAATACTGATTTTACTATTTATCTATAAACGTATTTTCCCAATTTTGTTTATCTGACCAAAAACTATTCATTTTATAGTCCGTGAAAAAACGCGATTAATAAACCATCACAGAAAAATGCACAAAAGAAAGTTATTACCTGCACTACACAAATTTTTCCTTTGTTTCTTCGAACAAATTAATCTCTAAATTACAATGTAAAACTACCAATTTATCTATATACACACAGTAAACAATTTTTGGATTTAAATTTTAATTTTCCCACGCATTGAAACACTTATAGCATTTGAGAATCATGACAACTCCCCGCCATTTGATGAATATGAAACAAATTTTGTGAATCAAATATTCCATTCATTTTTTTTATTTTACGAATTGTATAAAAAGATTTTATTTGTCAAAAACTATGCTTCAAATCTACCTTCGAAAATATATGTGATTCTTCCAAATATAGCCTCAACATTATGTACACCTCAATTGTGTTCACATAATGAGGAATCATATCGCTCAATAATCTGATCCCTTAGCACGTTATCTATTTCTTTATTAAGCTCTTGTCGATATTTGTATGAAATTAGATAGATTTTTGATCAACAAGTTTTGAGGTTCTTTGCCTTGAAACATCCATACCATTTATCAAACATTCATAATTATTCAACACTTTTTTCGTTCCTTCTCCGCAGGTTATTTTTCTTTCCTTTTCTTCCGATTGCTTACACATGTAAACTTTATAATACAACTCGTAATGAATATCCAATTTTCCCTTAATTACTAGCTTTTCAGGTTGTACCTCTCTTTATTCTTTATGAAATTTCGTTTCTTTTCTATGTCGTTCTCTTTCTCTTAATGCTTCACTCTCCTCTGCTTTTTAGTCTTTTTCCAATTCGCATATTTTATTGTCATCCAGGTTTACGTTTTTTTGATGAATCCCAGGAATCCATTTTTCTTGATTTTCTTTACCTATTTTTCTTGTTTTTCTTTAACTCTTCTTAATTTTTTCCTTATTGGTTATTTTGCTTGTTTGTGTTGATTGTGTTTAATTGCCATCTTAATTTCCTTTTCATTTTCTTTGTTGATTACTTCATGGTGTTTTATAGTAATTATTGTTCCCTCTATTTTCAACTTCTTTTCTTTAAAGCCTATGGATACATGTTTCTTTGTTATTTCATCTACTCCGCCCAACAAGTCGTGACTCTGTCCTTCCATTAGTACGCATTTCTGAATGGCGTATTCCTACCAGAATACGCCATTTTGATCGTTTTTCTATATTTTAACAAAAAAAAATATTTATGTTTAAGTATAAATATATACCTTTTTAAAGGTAAGCGAAAACTCACAAAAAAAATCAGATTCCTCGCACTAAATTGATAATATTTATTAAAACAACGTCAAAGTTTCTACAGAAAACACATAGGTTTTTTTATTATAAATATATATTAACGAAAAAAACTCAAAAACGTCCAAATATCTGACTATTAAGATGTCTCAATAGCCCCAGTTATTTGGATGGTTAAATTTGGTTTATGTTAATATGAACTAGAAAAAATTCTTCTAGTAATTCGAGTTCTAAAACTACTGCATTGATAATTATAATTATAGTAAATCTTTTTAGTGTTTTCTGTTTTTATCCATTAGCTTAATATATTTGATAGAAAAAGGATATAAACTAAACTGTTCTAAAGATCTTAAAGAGGTGAGACGGGTTTAAATTTCATAAATAAATAAAATAGTGAGAAACACTTAATAAAAATATGAAAGTGTAAACATTACACACCAGAGTCGAAGACAAAAAAAAATAACTTAGAAAACAAAAAATTAATAATAATTGAAGCTAAAGACAATGTGTAAAATTAGCTGAATTATGACCGGATAGCAGACGGCTCCCAGAAACAAACACGAAGAAGGTAAGTAGAAGCAAAAATGAAAATATAATAATATAATATAAAAATAATAGTGGCATCACCACATGAGTAAACTTTAACAAACTAAATTTTAGAAATGTAAACTTACCAGGATATTAATATTTTAACATAAGCTTTATGACAACGTTAGAACTGTCTTGTTTGAAGGATAGAAAATAACTAATGTTAACATAAGTTTTATGAAACAAACCACAAACAACTATAAACTAGTCTTATATTTGCTAGTAAAAAATACCTTATTAAATCCTGGTGTTTACGTCATACCACCTTATTTGATCTGACGCAAAAAATAACGTCATTGAACATCTTATACCAGATACACAAAATCAAATTAACATTTTTTTTTGGATACCGAAACACCGGATGGATACAATTATTAAGGTGGTTATGATGATCCAATTAATTATCAGATCTAAAAAACACATAAAAAATTTTGACATATTTAAATTTTTAATATGAATTCAGCAACTGTCTGCTTCTTTTTAACATGTCGTGACTGCTAACGATCATTGACTCTAATATTGGTTTAAACTACATATTTTCGTTTAACCATGATGTCACCTTTTCTGTATTGGCTAGCGCTGTTTTCTTTAACCAGGAGGTAGCACTTCCTTTAATTTTTGTATCTTGTGTTTTATCTTATATTTATGTATTTTACAATGGCATACTTTTACTTATGTATTTAGCATTACTGTGGTTGATCATCAGTCTTTAGTTTTTTTATGATTTGGCTGTTTTGTTCATAATAAATTAAAGTGAATTGATACCAAAACTATCAAATATAGCCTTGATATCTAGTTTTTCTGGGAATATCTAACCGCTGGAGCCAATAATATTTTTTATTATAAGAATATATTTCCGTCTAGTTTATAGTTTCTAGAAATTTTTAGCATGTAGAATTACGATGACGGGTTTTCATGAAATAGGACTTCATATTATATCACAATGCATAATCTGTTCCGTTTTTAACTTAAATATTCTAGTATTTTATCATCAAAAATGAACTTTAAAATAATTTAACCATATTTGAAGGATTTTTATCCAAGTATTTAGTAGCTTTAAACGTCATGTAAGCCTAGATAGCACTGATGATAGAATAGTAATTTCGAAAACGTTCTGCGATGTAAACTAATAGGGTTTTTTTATATTTATATACATTTTATAAAGGAATTTTTTTAAATATTTTTTTTTGTGATAAATGGTATACAGCCAGCTACAGGAATTCATTTTCGTTGTGGATAAAAGTGTGTTCAACGAAATCCAAAATAACGAGATAATTGGCCTACAAACTTAAATAAAAAATTTAGTTGGACCTTCTCGTGAACGTATTAAACTTTCTCTATTATAACTCTATAAACTCTATTATACCATTAGGCATACTCTCATATTATTAGGCATACTGTCAATTAATGCATTCAATAAATTATTGCACCGTGTGGACGCACATTTTCATCAATAAGAACCGATGAGGACGCGAATTGTCATTAAGTAGGACGAAACATTCTCTGATTAACCTCGAAAATGGTACAATAATAAGTTCTAAAACTATATCTGTATATCTCTGCGCCATTATTGTCGCCATTGTGCGCCAGTCAATCAATGCGGCCATCAAAATAAATACCACCCCAAACGCAAATAGAGCTTTTCACAAAAGCAGTTTTAGGCTCCCTATAATGTTTATTACACCTCTCTTCTCGTTACCTCTAAACCAAAATACAACCATTGGAATTTTTTATAGTAAATCTAGACTCATCTGTAAATTAAAAGTTTCTCCATTCGTTGATTATCCAGTTGCGGTGTTCTTCAGTCCACAATATTCTCAATCCGCGATGTTCGTAGGTTAGTGCTGTATGAGACGAACTTCTTCTTGCTCTTAAGTCAGTTCTATGCAACCTTATTCTAACATCCACTAGGAAACTAAGTTCTTGAAGCTGGCTGCAGACCATATATCACCAAGTATTTTTTTTTAAAATCCTTTATAAAAGGTATATCATAAAATACCCAAAGGGATAAGTCACAATTACAAAACGTTTTCGGAATCTATATTCCATCATCAGTGTAACTAAGCATACATGTTTTAAGCCACTAAAATATTTGTTATATTATATGTACTTAAAAGTTGAGATGTTTAAGTTACTAGAGAAATGGGTCATATGGCAACGTACATAAGTACGACTACATGAGGTTGCTTGGTTCTGAGACAAAGGTCGCTTTGTCTCAGGAAACAGCAACCTTATGTAGAGTAATGTTGCCATGTCGTGTTGCCATGTCACGTTGCCATGTTACCAATTACACTGGTCACTTAAACATCTCAACTTTTAAAAACATATAATGTAACAGAAATTTGAACTTACAACATTTAACGGGTTTTTACCCAAATATTTTAGTGGCTCAAAACGTGTATACTTAGTTACACTGATGATGGAATTTAGATTCCGAAAACGTTTTGTAATTGTGATATAGTCTGTTTGGATATTTTATGATATACCTTTTATAAAGGATTTTAAATAAATTTTTTTCTTATTTTAACAGTTTGGTTTAAAATTATTCTTCCAGTGGCGTTATGCAATATTCTGTTGGTGCGAGAAGCAATATATGTTGTGTTCGGTACTTCGTTGTCACTCTCCCCGATAAAGTCAAGAAACTACACCATTTGTGACATATTATAGCAAAAATTAAAAGTTTTCAAATTCCGCGATCCATACGCAGTTTAGTAACTCACAGTGATTTATACTGAGCCATAGAAGAAATCGAACCTAAGTAAATACACTCCTACAAAAAGAATTTCAAATAAATATTACACAACCTATCTTTTATATAGGTATATAAATAATTTTCTTAATAATGATAATTTTCTAATTTCTTTCTTCTTCTTCTCATGGCGCCGTCTCCTTTCGAAGGTTGGCGATCCAAATGGCAATTGTGATTTTGGAATATGCTACGCGTAAGATTTCTGCGGATGAGCGGTCGAACCATCTCCTTAGGTCTTTCAGCCGTGAGTTCTGGCGTCTTCTACCGATCTTTTACCATGTACTGTTCCTTCCAGTATAACTTGAAGTAATTCTTATATTTTCGCCTCTCAACACATGACCCAAGTATTACATTTTCCTCTCTTTGATTATTCTTAGTAATTCTTTTTGTTTACACATTTGACGAAGTATCTCAACATTAGTAACTCTTTTTACCCATCTAATTCCCAATATTCGTCTGTATATATACATCTCAAAGGCATCTATTCTTTTTCTATTTCAGAGTCCATTGTTCAACTTTCACAGCCATACAGTAAGACAGAAAAAACGTAACATCTAATCATTCGGATTCTAAGCTGCAGACTAAGGTCTGATCTTGTAAAAAACGTTTTCATGCTAATGAATGTTTTCCTTGCTTGTTCGATTCTTGATAGTATTTCTTTTTTTTTTTTGATTACACTGACTATTGATATTTGCTCCCAAATATTTTATGGAATTTACCTATTCTATCATTTGACCCTTCGCATACACATGTACGTTTATTGGTGTCTTTGAAAATACTAAAGTTTTCGTTTTGGAAACGTTTAGATGTAACCCAAACATTTCGCTGTGGTGAACTACCGCATTTATTACATTTTGTAGTTCTTGTGCGTTGCTTGCTATTAAGACAGTATCATCAGCATATCTGTTGTTGTTTATGCTGATTCCGTTAATCTTAAATCTGCCTTGGACCTGATCCAATGCTTCTCTGAATATAGACTCCGAATATAAATTAAACAGAAGGGGTGATAAGACGCAACCCTGTCTCACTCCTCGTCGGATTTGTATATCTTCGGATGTTGTGTGTTCTAGTTCAATTGTTGCCGTTTGGTGCCAGTATAGTTCTGAGATAATTCGCAAGTCTTGTGCGTCAACTCCAGTTGTTCTAAGAATTTCGATCATCTTTTGATGGTTAACACAGTCAAATGCTTTTCGATAGTCAATAAAACATGCATATACATCTACATTCATGTCTCTGCATCGTTGCGTTAACACATTTAAAGCAAACAGAGCCTCTCGTTTTCCCAATCCGTTTCGAAATCCGAATTGAGTGTCACTCATCTGAAACTTGCACTTCTTGTAAATTCGTGTATGTATAATTCTGAGAAAAGTTTTAAGGACATGAGACATCAAGATTAATATTCGATAATCATCGCATTGTGAGGAATTCGATCTTTTTGGTAATGCTACGAATGTTGATTTTAGCCAGTCTGTTGGTATTCTACCTGTTTCATATATCTTATTGAATAGTGCTGTTATTAAGTCTAGGCTTTTACTTTCGTTATCTGCAATTAGTTTCAGTATTTCGACATTGATATTGTCTGGACCGGTGGCTTTTCCATCTTTCTGAGATTTTACTGCGTGAATCACTTCTTTTTTGGTTAGTTTTGGGCCTTTTTCATTTATTCGATTATCTGTGGATGGTGGAGAACAAGGTCTATCTTGATCAAAAAGTGTTTGTATGTATACTTTCCATCTCTTTAGTTTGTTTATTTCGTTATTTTCATTTTTTAATATTGTTGCTTGTCTCCTTTTGTGTCTACCTGTCATTTCTTTTACTTTTTTATGAATATTAAAGGTGTCGTATTTTTCTTGAAGTTGTTCGATTTCTAGGCATTTTTTTGACATCCAGTTTTCTTTTGCCTCCCTGCACGTTTTCTAATGATTTTATTGATTCGCTTGTATTCTATTGGGCTTGTTTTATGTTTTCGTCTTACGTCCATGAGGTCCACGATCTCTTGCGTTATCCGTTCTTGTTTTTTGTTGTGTTTTATGTACCCGATGTCTTCTTCTTGTGTTTTTGTTATTTTTGTTTTTAGAGCAGTCCATGTCACTTCAATGTCTGTCTGTACCAAGTTTTCGATCGTTTTTATTTCTTCCTTAAGCTCGATACTTATTTCTTTTTTCTGTTCAGGGTTTTTTAGTTGTGAGATGTATAGTTTTCTTGTCACTGTTTTCTTTTTGACTTTGAGAAATCTTTTTAATCTAAAATCCATTATAACTGGATTGTGATTGCTATGTATATCAGCTCCAGGGTATGTTTTCGCAGATTGTATGTACTTCTTAAATGTGTTATTGAGCAAAATGAAGTCAATTTGATTTCTAACAATTTTGTCTTTTCTGTCTGCAGGTGATTTCCATGTGTATAGCCTTCTAGGATGTTGTTTGAAGAAGGTATTCGCTATTAACAGATTGTTTTCTACGCAGAATTGTACAAATCTATCTCGTCTATTATTTCTGATACCTAGACCGTATGCTCCTATGTGATCTCCTTCATCACCACTTCCAACTTTAGCGTTAAAGTCACCCATGATCATCGTTATCTCACCTCTTTAAAATAAACTAAAAAAAAAGATATAAAACACATTTAGGTCATTTTTAAAGGTTTACTTGCAAATGAGGCGTATTTATTAAATATTGATATTGGACAGATTCGAACGTATTTATGAGAATCAAATCGATTTGTAATGCCTCTTTGTCCGCTTCTTGTCGATCGACGATGATAAACACAATAAAACGTTGAAGTTGTGGAGAAAAAATGTTGATTTTCTTGACAGATACTATAGGATGTTCGTTAGGTAACTATCTATAATAGACTGCGCATACATGAGCTCATGAACTCATGAACTTTTAATCTCACAAATAGTTCATAACTCAGCACAAAGGATATTGCTTCTATCATACTAACAAACTTGAACTATGAGATTACAATACAATTTAATCTAGGCCGTTATTGCAATACTTAGGAAGTTGAATTGGAAAATATATTATTCGACAATTTTTTAACAGGTGAATGTACTTTAGTTATTAAAATATTACTCTATATAGTTTTACGATGTCTTAGTTATACACGGTGAAACTATAAAAGATTAAGAAGTTAAGAATAATGTGGGATTAAAAATTCACGGATTAATTTGTGATTAGACAATACCATTTATGGTATTTTACTATTTATAAATAATGCGATAATTGGCCACCAAAAGAGTATGTTGGTTAAATCTAAAGCAAGTTAGTTAAAGATATGCGTGTTAACACATCATTAGTAATACTTATAATTTTGTAATTTTTTAAAAAATCTCTGCGTAACGCAATGAGTATGTCTGTGATAACATAAAATCATGAATAAGATTAATGCGTTCAATAATTTACAAAATTAAAAATAAAAATCTGTTTATAAACTTCCGAGATTAAATATATACTGTCTCACTCTTGAATTCGTTTTGTCATTGTTTGATCTACAGAGATTTTAAAATAAATACTGATTATAGACTGGTGACCTATGCATAGAATAAATAAAAATTCACTTCTTACACGACTTCATTTTCCTTTGGGCGGCCGAGAGAAAAGGTGCATTTCATTTAGAAGTATGAAACCAAAAAGGGGGTGTTCGTAAATCACCGCAATTTGGTACTTTGCGCATAAAAAATGAGAAACAGTATTAATCTTACAAGCATTTAAATACCCAGTTTAAATGGTACCCATAATCTCATTTAATACCCTCATTTAATATCACAGTCTCATTTAATAAGATGCAATTAAGCATCCTAGCAGAAATTAAATTAAGTGTTTAAAGTGATTGCAATGTCGATTAGATGGAAATAAGCAGAATTCTTTGTACTTTTTGTTAACTTAATCTAAAGCCTAACAAAACAAATGAAAAAACCAGGCAGAATATTTTCTAATGGTAAACGAAGGAGATATACCTGGTATATGTTTATTTTCTTTTTTGCAAATAAATGCAGTGCTTTATTTTAAGATGCATATGATATGCCCCCATTTTTTTTTTATTTCAAAATAACCTTTGTTTTCTTATGGACAACCCAAAATTTTGTATGTTAAGTACTCTAGTAATCAAAGGATAATTAGAGTGCTGTTGTTTAGCTATATTTGTAGGTATATGTTACTAGATAATAAGTTCTTATACCTACATACCATGATATGTCAGTGTGGAACTGAGGTAATTTCAAAACATTTTTGTTTATTTTTACTATTTAATTTGAGTATTATTTAATTTAAACCGAAATTCACACTTTCACTCACTACTTACTATACTTACTATAAATGTCTTTCACATAATTCTAGAAATATCTGCTTAAAATCTATTTGTTTTAATTTACATTTTTGATTTTGCTATTTTTATTAATGTAAGTATGTCTATTTTGTTAATATGTTGGTATTTATTGATTAACTTTTACTCGGCTGAACTTTTATTTAGTTAATACTCTTTCATAATCTTCCATTTTTTTGGTAAATAATTAGATAATTCTGACAGAAATGTAGAGCAATCATCCAAGGTAAGTGTGTTTGTTTCTCGTTCTTTTTAACTATGTATGTATTTTGGTTCTATAGAGATTTTATATTAATTTGTCATTCTTTAAGAATCTTTCTTAAACCAAATTTTATCATATGTCAAGTGTCGAGTTTTCCTCGTACTTCAAAAAAGTGCAAGGTGATACCCTTTATTTTTACCTCTTTTTTGTATCAAATTCTGTCATTTTCATTGTTACGTTTTAATTCTCATTTTTTTTTATTTAAATATACTCCATGCAGATCAATAGACCGTCGTCCCAAAGCTCATCGTTTAGTCTTCCAAAACAATAAACCGCCGGTTTGCACATACTTCCACCTGAAATTCTTAGTTCTCTTTTAATTCCCAATATCTCTTCGGGACAAGTATTGTTACAACTTTTGATCTTGTCAAGGTAGTAGTTTATAAAGTACAAGTTATTCAAATTCAAATCTTTCATTAAAAGTTCTGTAAAATAATTTTTCTATTTCTATTATGTAATTAGGTGTATGCATCTTATTTTACTTCAAAATTTTCTCAGGCCGATAAAGATAATATTAAGTAGGCCACAAAAAATATCAGATACAAAGTTTAGTTTTCTAAAATGATTTTGTCCATTAAAATTGTTGGCAGAAATTTACCGTATTACAAAGTTTATTTCGAAGCAGATGATAGCCGAAGAAAGATAATTTTAACATCTTTGTAAATAAAGATTTACCCATATTGATTCATATTTGTCACTAAAATTATTTGTAGAAATTTACTGTATTACATTATTATTGCATAAAGTGAAATCTTATTTAATTGCAACATTAATGTTTAAAACGGTAACCTAGACGTACAAAGCAAAAAATTCTGGTTAGACATATCGTCCGTTCGGATGAAAACTGTACAATCTCAAAATTTACAAACTTTTCAGTAGAGCATTTTTAAGATTTATCGCTTAATAAAATTTTCCACAATAAACATTAGCAGGTTTTTGTTTTAGTTTGTATTAGTTGTATCTTTTCTATATAAAAAAAACATGAAAATATTTCAACCATATAAATCATAATATTAAAAACAAAATTTTTTAAATAAGACGTTTTGAATTTTGCTACTTTTTCAGAAAAAATAATATTAATTTCCATTATTATACAGATGTCTAAAAAGTACTATTATGATAAAATAGGATTTGTGCAATGAAAAATTAGGATTATAAATAAATTTTTATTTCCAAAAATATTATAACAAACAGTAATATGGCACAAACGTGCCACATTACGTGTCACAATTTTGGCATGGTATTTTATAAACTACATTTGAGCTTTCCATAATGCTATTATTTACAAAAACTAAATCACCTATTAGCATTATGGAAAGCTCAAATGTAGTTTATAAAATACCATGCCAAAATTGTGATAAGTCATACATCGGACACACATCTAGAAATCTAATAGGTAGACTAACATCACATAAAAGTGACCTTAGAAATAATAAAAATACATGTGCATTAATAGATCATGCAATTAATAATAATCATTCATTTAATTTTAATGAAACTAATATATTAAGACGTGAAAACCAATTAAATAAAAGAGAATTTTTAGAAATGGTATGCATAAATAAATATCAATATAATTTAGATAAGTTAAGAATGTTTTGTGAATTTAATAATTTAATGGTTTAACCTCATGTTGTAAGTTTTTATATTAGTTTTATACAATGTTTTTTAATTCTAATTTCATTGTATTTACCATAACATATTTTAGCATATCCTCATGAAGCAAATAAATTTTGCGAAAGTTTGATTTAAGAACAAAGAGTTTAACTTATCCTGCCCTACTTTAATGACTGCATCCTCAAAATAAAACTTTATATTATATATATATATATATATATATATATATATATATATATATATATATATATGTACATATATATATATATATATATATATATATATATATATATATATATATATATTTAAAAAAATATTCAATAGTTGAATAGCAGAGGTTGTATCGGTCAATGATAGGCAAATGAAAGTCGTCAACTACTTCATTGATTTAATCGAATACGTTTCGCTTTTTAGTTTTCAAAAGCATCATCAGTTCACTACAATTAAAAATAAAACGATGTAAAATATAAGTAAATAACCAAAAGGGTTCATACTTACAAAAACAATTTGTAGGTTTTGTAAAAGATGTTAAAAACACTCTACGATAACTTAACATTAAAAATTTAAAAACTAAACGATAGAATCGAAACAAAAAACACTCAGGAAAAAAACTGAAACAGCACTATTGTTTATTCAATTTTTACCGATGGCTTCATCTCAATGTGGGTGTAAGCTCTTTCGAAGACCCAACACAATAATCTCTTGGAATGTTTTCTATCGGTTTTCGGCTGTCATATTTGCACATGTGGCGTGTCGTCCATATGTTTCTTCGGACAGCAGTGAGGTACAATTATTAAAAAAGTTAGTAAGCAGAACGGGGACAGCCCTATTTTTAAAAAGGAATATTTTTTTCTACAAAAAAAAAATTATTTTGAAACATAGGGAAAGAAGAAGGGGAATGAAGTTACTATCTTGTAAGTGTTTTTTTTTTTTATAATTATTATTTGTTGTGTATGATGAGAGAGTGATATATCTGGCTCAAGTTGTCGATGTCGGTTCCTTTATTTAGGGATGATGGATGTTTAAGAATTTGACACATTTCAAGGATAGAACGCTTATGATAATTTTTTTGTTTGCACAGTATTTTGGTATTAGTGAAGTCGATACTGTGTTTGGTTGAAATGGCATGTTGTGCAAGGGCACAGGATGGTTTTGAAATCCTAATGTCGCTTTTATGGGACGTTAGTCGACCTTGAAGAGAACGGCTGGTCTGGCCAACGTAGCAGGAGTTGCACTCCGCACAGGGTACATGATAGACGACGTTAGTTTGTTCTAGAGGGGCCAATGGAGTTTTAGTCTTAGAAAATAACTTTCCTACGGTTCTGGTGTTTTTTAAAGCTATTTTGACCGGTAAGTTTTGGAAAAGTTTGATTAGCTTGTTCGTGATTTGTGGGAAGTACGGGAGCGAAGCATATTTTATGGTTTGTTCAGGAGTGAGAGGGGACTCATTCATTTGTATTCTGTTAGAGATGGACGCTAATGTTAGCCCGTTGGGTGTTTCAGTGATGGACTGCCCATAGCTTTTGGAATATAGAAATTTATTGATAATGGATGCCGGATAGGAGTTATCTATTAGAATAGACTTCAGTAGATTGAGAGATTCTTCTTTGTAAAGCGGATGTGTCAACATGTGTACTCTAAGGCTGAGGGCTTGTACCAGGTTAAGTTTATATCTGATTGGATGTGTCGAATGGTAGTTTAAGAAACGGTTGCTAGCCATTTCTTTTCTGTACCAGGTAGTGACTAATCTGTTATCAGGAGTGCGAATAATTCGCATATCTAAAAACGGGATACTGTTCTCAACCTCCAATTCACATGTAAATTGTAGGTGAGGATCAAAGCAGTTAAAAACTGATAAAGTGTCGTCCGTCTTGTTCGACGGAGTTGCTAAAATCAGATCGTCGACATACCGTTTTACAAAGGGAACCTGGAAATCTAACTTCTTGATACTATCATTAATAAGATCGTCTAGAACAAAGTTGACTAGAATAGGAGAAATCGTGGCTCCCATAGGAGTTCCAAAAATTTGGCGATAAAATTTGTCATTAAAAATTAAATAGTTGGTGTCAAAAATCAATTTTAATAATTCGGAAAAAGTTTCCCAAGGTATCGGACTGTGGGGTTGGATTTGATTCCAATGGTTACGGAGAGAAGTTAATACGCTGGAGAGTGGAAGATTTGTGAACAAGGATACTACATCAAAACTTACTAAGACAAAGCCTCTGGGTAGTTGATAATTATTAATAAATTCACTGAACTGGAAAGAATCTGTTATGTTGAAGTCATTATTATAATTGTATGCTTGTGAAAGAATGTTCGTTAGAAATTGAGCTATATTAGTGTTTGGAGCATTTATTGAAGATAATATGGGTCGCATACTTAGTTGTGGTTTGTGAATTTTGGGGAGACAGTAAAATCTAGGAGCATAGCCATTGTAATTATGGAGGGATTTGGCTAGTTTATCGTCAATAATTTTTTTGTTTTTTAGTTCAGTGATATATCGGTTGATTTTGTTGGTGTAAGTAGAAGTGGGATTGCGAAGAAGTGGTTGATAGTATTTACTATCATCTAGGAGTTGTTGGCTCAGGTTAATGTATTGCTCTCTCATCATAAGGACTGTGGCATTACCTTTGTCACTAGTTAATACCATTAGGTCAGAGTGTTTTTTTAGAAAAGTGGCCGCTTGTTCATAAACAAGATCAAAATCGGTTTTGGCGTTAGAAGGCTTATGTGAGAAGTTAGTGAGAATGTTGTTGGCAGAGGATCTTAATTCGAGAAGGTCGTTGGTTTCAGAATGAGATAGTATGTTTTCTATGTCAGCTACGAAATTACATACAGAGAAATCGTTGAATGAAGGTTGTAATCCAAACTTCAATATTTCGTCCGTACATTCCGATACTTCAAATCATAAATAGTTTATTTACGAATGTGCCATTAAATAAGACTTTAAGTATAGTCAAGACAAAATTAGAGAGTGATGATTCATTGGCAACTAGAACAAGATTAAACATATCAGCTATAATGGAGTTATTAACATTATGTACTGATAATACATATTTTCAACTAAATAATGAATTCTATAAACAAAATTTTGGTCTAGCAATGGGCCCTAGTTTATCTCTATTCTTAGGCGATATATTTATGGAAGATTTTGAAACAAATATCATTTCTAAACAAAATGTCAAACCCACAGTATGGTGGAGGTATGTAGATGATGTATTCTCAATATGGCCTCATGGATCAGAGTTGTTGGACACATTCCTAAATGATATAAACGATAAAGAAGAGACAATAACATTTACCATGGAAAAGGAATATAATAACACACTACCTTTCCTGGATGTTTTAATCTCTAAGAACGATACTGGATATGAGACTCAGGTGTATAGAAAACCAACTCACACCAATAGATATTTAAATTTCAAATCAAATCACAATATTAATGTAAAAAAGGGAATAATTAAATCCTTATACGATAGAGCCAAAATTACTTGTTCTAACGAAAATTCGTTCTTGGAGGAGAAACATTTGTTAACATCTGTTTTATTAAAAAATGATTATCCTTTATCGTTTATAAATAAGGAATTTTCAACAATCGATCGAATAGAACAGAACAACTTAGAACGAGATCCTACAGCATACACAAGGAATAATATGAGGAAAATAACAATACCGTACATAAAAGGATTATCAGAAAAACTTAAAAGGATAGGAAATAAATTCAACATTTCAACAACATTCAAAACAACAAACACGTTGAGATCTATTTTGTCCAAAACCAAACCTAACAATGAACAAGAAAGGACAAAGAATTGCATTTATAAAATACCTTGTGAATGCGATCAGTTTTATTTAGGTGAATCATCAAGGCCATTAAATGTTAGAATAAGTGAACATCAATCTTATATTAAAAAATAGAGAATTTGATAGATCTCAAATCTGTAAACACGCATGGGATAATGAACATAGGGTTCAATGGAATAATTCAAGTGTAGTCCTAAAAGAAATGGATAGTAAAAAAAAGAAAAATCAAAGAAGCGGCTCTAATTATGCTAAATGAGGCCAATTGTGTCGCAAATTCCTCGGCAGAATGTAGTAGGATCTGGTTACCAATATTGAAAGGGGAAGTTATTAATAAAAAAATACGAGTATTAGTAAGTCAGTAACATATAGAGGATACATCATTTATGTTTTTTTTTTTTTTTAGTAAGTAACATATAAAATCAGTGTTGAAGGTAAACAAAATTCACGAACAAATACTTACAATGTCGGGATAATATTATGAAGTTTTTTCCTGGTTTTTCCCTCATAATTTACTATGGAATCACTAACAGGAGAATTTTACTGTCATCATGTCATGTGTTTTTCTTTTTAAAGACGAATTACATGCTATGATTTTTTTCTGACGGATATTCTCAAGTTATCGGATATTCTAAAGTTGATTTCATGTAATCGAATGAACTATCTTATAAGTAAAGTCGTCCCAGGAGCGCAACTCAACAATATTGGCAATATCATTTTAAAGTCATCTACTTTGAAATGCACTAATGTATGTCTGAATTGCCAATATAAATGAGTCAGATAAAATTAAATTATTAGAAGAATTTTTCACTATGTAACAAAAAACAAAATTTGTTTTATTTACTGTTTGTATTTTGAGAACGATTTCCGAAGTGGAAATTGAAACGTCAATAAACGTATTTTTATCTTTAATTGTGGCTTATTCCCAGTTTTACAGTAATTAACAGTTGTCAAAGTAAAAGTGTTGGAGAATATTCAGACTATGGTAGACTATGATAGCGTTTATGATCCCGATTATACGCCAAGTAGTTCTGATGGTGACAACATCAATACGCACGGCATAGAAATTGTAGAAAGCATTGTGCAAAGCTATACAGAAGGCAGATAATCACGAAGCTGCTGGCCCGAGTTCTAAATCACAACCACTTTAACTTTTATCAGAGATTCCAAAAACAAAAAACGTTTAAACAAATAAAAACCTGGAGAGTAACTTAACGTGTTGCAGCCACTCAATCAGGAGAAGAACACATTGCTGAGTTTGACAAAAAAATAAAAAAGCAAAATAAATGAAACCAGGTTGTGCTTGTAGAAAAAAATGAGTGAACAAATTCACCAACGCAGTAAGAAGTCAGATTTTTAAAAATTATTGGACAAAACAGAAAAGTTGGGAATTATAACGCCAATTTGTGGCATCACACATCACTTCCAAATTTACAGATTGTCATAGGCCTAAAGACGGAAGCAGGCATGATCAAAGAAAACAAACCATAAGCTACAACTTTGACAGAAATTTAGGTAATACAGTACTCGACTCTCGAACCTCGAGACCTCGAACTCGACCCGAACCGTATCACTCTTGATAATGGCTCCAAAATGGGAGCTGAAACGTTCAATCATTAAACTTTTAACGCGGTTCTTCCCGAGAACCCATTGATTTTCATATATATATATATATATATATATATATATATATATATATATATATATATATATATATATATATATATATTTAAAGCCCTTTTCTCTAATTCAGATTGCCAAATATAGGCCTCCCCTATTTCTCGCCATTCATCCCTGTTGTTTCTAAGGCGTTTCCACATTGACCCTGCAGTTCTTTTAATAATATCGTCGCTCCATCGCATTTGCGGTCTCCCTCGTGGTCTTTTTGCTTCAAATGGCCGCCAATTCCCGATTTCTTTATTTCATCGGCCATGCGTAAGACGTTCGTTATGTCTAGCCCATTTCCATTTCAGTTTAGCAGCCTGTTCGACAGCATCTTTTACTTTTGTTCTCTTACGAATGTCTTCATTGGTTTTATAGTCTTTGAGTGAGATACCCAGCATCTGTCGTAGCATGGCTCTCTGAGTTTTTCTGATCTTCTCCATGTTTGTTTTAGTGAATGTCTAGGTTTGAGCTTCATATGTAAGCACAGGTAGGATACAGAATTGAATACTTTGATTCGCAGGCTTTGAGGTATATTTTTATTTTTAATTCTTTCGAACGCTGCCCATCCCATTTTTACACGTCTGCTTATTTCGGTAATCTGATTTTCTTTGCTTACCTTGACATTTTGACCAATATATTTATATTCATCTACGTGTTCTATCTCTGTCCCTTCGATGTTTATCATAGATTTGTCATCAGTGCATTCCACGTATCGGCTATTAGTACTACATCATCTGCGTATCTAAGATGGTTCAAGTATCTTCCGTTAATAAGAATTCCCTTATTTCCCAGTCTATTAACTTAAAGATATCTTCTAGCGTAGATGTAAATAATTTTGGAGATAATATTGTATCTCCTTAATTTTACTGGTCTTTACCGAATCGGAATCGAAACAATATTAATATATATATATATATATATATATATATATATATATATATATATATATATATATATATATATATATATATATATATATATATGTATATATATATATATATATATATATGCAATTTAAGTAAACTCCAATCCAATCTTATTGAGAAGCTACAGGAATAGCTTTATTTCGATAAAATTTATTTCTAACATTGTAAGATTTACGAAGACAAAAATAGCAGTTTGCCTGCAATCAAGAACTACAAAAGAGTATGATTATTTTTACGTCCTTATTTAGATTAAACGTTATAATATATATCTGCAGGAGTATTATTGCTTTTTCTAATTATTGTATGATTTTTTAACGCATTGTAACATTGAAACCGGCAATGTATGTGAATGTGTCAAAATATATTAAATTTATATACATTTGTGCACTATTTATGGTAATTTGTCCATTTAATACAAAATTTCAAATAATGCAGAACTGAGATAATGATAACTGTCGGGACAAAAAACTGTCAACGTATATATATTAAAATCGGTGGCGACAGACTCTTGCGCCATGTTCTCACATAACCTGATTAACTGAATTATTATATTCTGGTGATAATATTATATCGAAACATTTAGCCTTCTATTGGGTATGGTTTAATTGTACATTAACTATTTTATTGTTAATTTGCCTATCATATTCTATAAAATGTTAACTTTGACATCATAGTTATGGTCCATTAACTATGTGTGAAATTAACCTCAAGCGTATAAATAGCAGCTCTTAGAAGCATACTAAAGATTAATTTTGCTAAAAATTTAACAGTGAAAATGTTAATTAATATTTTAAAATACCACAAAAGTGCTACCAAAAAATATTCGCAGTAACCATGTTTAAGGTTATAATCTTACCTCGTATTAGTATGTTTAGTAAAAAATACCTTCCTTATTTTTAAGATTAACATTTTCACACCCATGTTATTTTCAGCATATTTTTATAAATTTTATCGGTTTTCTTATTGCCACATATTTCCCCATGACTTAGCATCCATACCAGCGTGACACTAGTCCTTCAAAATTAGAATCCACTAGTCCTTCAAAACATTTTCACGCTACCCTAGATTTTATCTTACGAGATCCTGAGATCATCACAATCTTTTTTGTTTACTAAACTAATATGGTTATAAGTTTGTGTATATTCATCACAACAGATGAATACAAAAAGTTAAACTTCTCGTGACTTGCCAGTTTAGGAGGTTTCATCTCTGACTTATCACAATTGACAAACGGTGATACTTTATTAATTATTTTTTGTGTTTTTTTTACCTAAATTATATATTCGATTATTAAATGTATGTTTGTGTGCATATTTATAAATTATTTTATGTTTTACGGTAGACTTTGAAAGGTAACTAGTAAATATTTTCCTAAATTGATTTGTTCAGTACCCACACATTGATTTATATGTGTAATAACTCTATGTATATTATTATGTTATTAAACAGATAAAACATAAATATTGTACTGTACTAAGGTGTATTGTACTAAGGTGTATCTATACAAAGTGGAGGTGGCTCTAGAAATTAAATTTATTTACGGCTGGTTAACATCATCTGGGTCTATTTTCCCATATATATATATATATATATATATATATATATATATATATATATATATATAATATATATATATATATATATATATACGGATATATTGGTTTAGTAGACAATTCTCACAAGGGTAAGCCTATTGAAGACATAAGAACTTCATTTTTCTAATGTAAAATTTTTTATGTTAATTTTTAGTATGTTTTGAAAAAGAGTAAATAAACTCAAAAGCTTAGCAAACCTAAAAGAGTTTTACTTAAAGGCCAATATATTGACTACTAAACCCAATATATCCGTATATATTACTCACATAGTCACTAAAGCCCTATATATATATATATATATATATATATATATATTATATATATATATATATATATATATAATATATATATAATATATTATAATATAATATATATATATATATATATAATATATATATATATATATATATGTATATATATAAATATATATATATATATATATATATATAAATTATATAATTATATATTATATATATATATATATATATATATTTATGATATGTAAAATCGAGAACTTAAAATATGTCAAAGTTTAAAAACATTAAAATAATTCAGATAAGTCAAAGAATGAACAACAAACATTTCGAAGAATAAAAGTCTTTTAATTTTGGATTACCTGTATTTAACAAAACATAAGATATGCATAAATTATTTTCTTTGTTAAAATATATTTCAGTGACCCGTATAAGCTTAAGTAAAACCCTAGACATTGGAAGCGGTTTTCCTAATAAATGTTGTGCAGTAATTAGGACAAAAGAATAGATTTTAGAAAGATATGTTTTTGTTAGTTTTTTAGAATTGGTAGAAAAAGATTTGTAAATAAGTTTTAGGAAATTTTATAATTGTAGGTAAAAATTTGGGTGTTATCGAAATGAAGAAATGGGAGATGTATGACGCGTTTTGATTGGATGAGATTGGAAAATGTGGGAGGTTTGGTTTGAGAATGAGACGTTAGTTAGTTTTGGAAGAAAAATTGATAGTCGGTTGGTTTCCAAGGGTGCAAGGCGAACGGCCATTGTTCTCGGGTAGTTTCCCAGAGGTAGGAAGCAGTAGCAGAGAAAGTTAGCTAGCAGTAAAAGATTGTAAGTTATATTTTCTACTTATATTCCAAGAGCCACTGTTCAGGCCAACGATTCGTGCATTTGAAGGAGATCATTAAGGACGATAAACTTGCAATCATTTGTTGTAAGATTGCTGATTGCCTAAGGAGCGGCTACGAGTAAATAGTATAGTCTACAAGGAACAAGGATTTGGACCACTCATCATAAGAGAGAGATAGTTTTGTTTTCTGCAGTTTTTCTTTTATTGATAACATAATTTTTACACTTAATTTAGAAAGGATATAAATATTTTGATTAGGAGATTTAGAATAATATTTAGATTTTGAGATTTCAACTAATATTGTTTGTACCAGTAATTTTGAAGGTTCACGTACGTAGAACAAAATTTTGAGAATCAATATATGAGATTTTGTTTATTGAAACCATTTGAGTGTGAATTTTATTTCATTTTTTTTATTTCAATATCTAACGTTAGATCCTATATGTTTTTTATTATTCCAGTATTCTTTGGACCTTACCTTTCACATGTAATAGATTAGATATTGAAGCACGAATATAACCCTGAGATAAGAGAATTAAAAGGTGTGATAGAATCATAGTCATATCACTAAAATAATTTTAATTAATTAATTAGCTAATTAATTGCTTGGCTCACCAAGACTTTGAATATCACAATATTATATGAAATATTAAATCAAAATGTGATATTTTACTGGTTTCATATATAAACTACATAGAAATAATATAATTATAAATTTATTACTTCTATTACACAAAATTTTAATATTATCAAAATCCATAATATGGTCTTTGTCGATTACATGCTCTGCCAAAGCACAAGATGGTTTTTTAATTCTGCAATCACCTTTGTGAGAAATAATGCGATTTGAAAGATTTCTTTCGGTCTCACCAACATACTCAGCTTCACACTGAGTACAACTAATGCTGTATACTACATTTGTTTTATCGATACTACTGGATACTACTGGGTGATAATAGATGTTTTGATTGTTGGATACAATATTCTGAGATTTAGCAAAAAATGGTGTTAAGTTATTTATATTAACAATATTCCAAAAAAGCATCCTATGTAGCATATCTAGAGGACCAGATTTTTCAATTCAAATATTTTTTAACAATTGAAGATCTCCTTGTAGATAATCTGGATGAGAAAGCTTTAAAACACGTTCTTTTAATCCTGTTATAACGTTCATTTTCATCTTATTTGAATGGTGAGAGTAATAGCTTATAAATCTATTACTATATATGGGTTTTCTGAACCATCTGGTTTTCAACATATTGTCTGTATTTCTTACAATTCATGCAATGTCAAGGAATGGTATAGAATTATCTACCTCTTCTTCAACTGTAAATTGTATATGTTGATTATGATTGTAGAAAATGTTGACTGTTTCATGAATTTTGTGTTTATGAAATGCCAAAAATCAATTATTTACATATCTTTTAATAAAAGGAATGAAAAAAGTGCAATTGTTGATACAATCTTTGATAACATCATCCATGACATAGGCTACTTGGAATGGGTGAAAGACTAGATCCCATAGGACTACCAAAAATTTGTTTATAAAAGACACCATAGAATATAAAAATATTACAATCAAAAACCAAGTTAATAAGTGTTTTAAAATGTAATAAGTCAATATTAGTATGTTGCGAAATCTCATTCCAATATTTTTCAACACTACTTGATTAAATCTAAAGGTATATTAGTAAAAAGAGATGTTACATCAAAACTAACTAAATCATAAGTTCTTTCATTAATAATTTCCAATTACCACAAAATTATGTTTTAGCTGGTTTTGATGTAACATCTCTCTTTACAAATTTACCTTTAAATTTAATCATAAGTAGTATTGAAAAACATTGTAATAAGATTTCGCAACATACTAATATTGACTTATTTCATTTTAAAACACTTATCAACTTTGTTTTTGATTCTAATATTTTTATATTTCATGGTAACTTTTATAAACTAAAAAACTAAAGTAGCTATATCATGGATGATGTTATCAGTGATTATATCAACAATTGCACTTATTTCGTTCATTTTATTAAAAGATATGTAGATAATTCAGTTTTATCACTTCCGAAACACAAAATTCATAAAACAGTCAACATTTTCAACAATCATAATCAACTATACAATTTGCAGTTAAGGAAGAGGAAGATATTTCTCTACCATTTCTTGACATGACATGAGAATTGTAAGAAATACAGACAATATATTGAAACAGATGGTTCAGAAAACCCATATGTAGTAATATACTTATAAGCTATTACTCTCACGTTCCAAATAAGATCAAAATGAACCTTATAACAGGATTAAAAAAACGTGTTTTAAAGCTTTTTCATCCAGATTATCTACAAGAAGATCTTTAATTGTTAAAGAATTTTTTTTTGATTGAAATCTTTTATCCTCCAGATATGCTACATATGATGCTTTTTTCTAATATTGTTAATATAAATAACACCAGTGTTTGTTAAATCTCAGAACATTGTATCCAACAATCAGAACATCTATTATCATTCAATACCTTTTATACCATCGTTAACACCTAAATTAATATAAACACTAAAGGTTATTGACAATATAAAAATAGCAACAAAGAACATTTCAAAACCATTGCATTTTTGTAATACAAAACTAAGTATCCTATAGAAAAATTAGATAAAACAAATGGCAGAGCATGTTATCGACAAAGACCATATTATGGATTTTGATAATATGTATTAAAATTTTATGTAATGAAGGTAACAAATTCGAAAGGACTTTTTGGAAATGGTTTGTATTAGCAAAAGTGATAATAATTTAAACAAAAGATCAGAAATTCAAAACCTAAGCAAAATTTATAATTATATTATAATATCTATGTAGTTTATATACGAAACAAGTAAAATATCACATTTTGATTTAATTTTCCATACATTTGTTACATTTTTTTCAGGAATCTATCAATGGTGAATAAATCTTCTTTTTTTTGTTAGTAAACCAAAAATAATTTTTATACAAAATTTTATTTTGGCAATATAATTGTCAAATTTTTACATATTAGTTTCTAATTAATATAATAATCAAAATTTGTAAATATGAACTCATTTTATTTAAAACATAATAACTATATTGGATTTATCATAAACTGGAATATTTAGTGAAATTCCTTAATTAGTGAATTAATGTGTGCTTCTAATCATGACTTACGACGCCGAAACACTTTCCTTGACCCAAACTGCAGCAATCAAACTCAGAGTAGCCCAAAGACGAATGGAATGCTCGCTACTTGGACTGGCGCTTAGAGACAGAGTTACAAAACTAAAAAAATAAGAAGAAGATTAGGCGTCAAAGATGTCATCGAACGCTTAGCATCACTTAAGTGGAACTGATGACGCCAAAAGATTCTCTGGGAATTGGCTACAGCAAGCTTAAAACCGACAGAACTGGAAAAAATTAGGGGAGGCCTAAGTGCAACTTTGGATGCAGAAGGCTGGATAATAATGATGAGTGGATCAATAATATGTGGTATCCTCACATATTGTTAATGAGCGGTTTCTTAAATAATATAATAATACCACTTAGGTGACTAACCTAAAAAAACAATATCGTTATCCAATTACATTAGTTAATATATATTTTTTCAATTCCTAACAAAGAAATTATTATTTTATAAACGATCCAACCTTTTTACTTTACACATATGGCTATCATACCGGTCGCTTTACATTGATTCACTTCAATGCAAACAGCTTACCACAATATAAATTTCGTTAAGAGTTTTTATAAAAGTGACAACAATAATTTACTAATAACACGCCTTTAAATAAATCCAAATGAAAGTAATCATAGAATATATATATATATATATATAATATATATAAATATATATATATATATATATATATATATATATATATATATAATTATATATATATATATATATATATATATATATATATATTATATATATATATATATATATATATATATATATATATATATATATATATATATATATAATATATATATATATATATATTATATTATATATATATATTATATATATATATATATATATATATATATATATATACAGAAAGAGAGAGAGAGAGAGAGAGAGAGAGAGAGAGAGAGAGAGAGAGAGAGAGAGAGAGAGAGAGAGAATAACCACGGAACTAGAAAGTTAATAAAATATTGCAAGAGCACTATAACATGTTTTAATTCCCGTAATGCAGTCTAAATTGAACATAACTATAGAAAGAATTTCATGAGCACATGAACCCTATTAAAATCGTATTGTCTTGGATTGCAGTAGTGTGAAGTTGCTTTTACGGCAACGGTAGAAATAATCATCGTGCTTTTAAATGTATCACTTTAAAATCAGTTAACATTTAATTGTATTATTAAAGCAATGTGATTATTTTAACTCATACTCTAACTATCAAAAATTGAAAATAAGTTAGCTAGTACACTTTAAAAGCGTATTTTAAATTGTCCTCTTTTAAAAAGGTTGTCTAAGGTTGTTTCTAAAGATATTTCCTTAATACGGAATTGGTAAACAAAAATAAATTTAACAGAAATAATATAGATTAAGTATATACAAATTTATAAAAAAAATTGTATACAAATTTATTAACTGTTGAGATTAGTGACCTGCGTTTTATTTCGATTATTTTGACAACGGCTTTATGTTGAGACAGCAAAATTGAATTATACACTTAAATTGACTTTACAATTATTTTTATTTAATACATACTCTTAAAAACATATTAACAAATAACAGTTTTTAAGATTTAAACATTTCGACTGCTTTCTGTTATAATTTACTGAGATACAGAAGAAAATTTTGATGTATTATTCATACCTATACACTTCGTCAAGAAATTTTAGTTAAAAATCTTTCATATACTGCCAAACTACAATGGACCTGTTGATTTGAGTATCGTTTAACCTCCCTGTAAAAATAAATGAACCGTGCCAGTATCTAAAATGAAGAAGATGTGCATGCAGTGCATCGAACGGCAAAAGTAAAACTTAAGTGAGAGTGGATTTTCTAATAAAGGAAATATAAGAATATTTATTTTATCTAAGCGAGCAATTGTCTATAAATTTGATTCCCTTCTCCCATGCAGAAATTTCCAACGCATTTGATGCAACCAACGATAATACCGCATTATAAGACTTTCTATCCTCGAAGGAATAAAAAGCGGTCTCTTTGAATTGCACTCTAAAACAATGCAATTATAGTCAAGATAGCTTCGAGCATATACCGAGTGGTTTCTAATAATTTCACTGTCTTTATTTTCAACCGCAAATTCCAGTTTATGATAAATCAAATAAAATGGTTTCTTTCAAATAAAATGGGTTTAGGTTTACAAATTTTGATTACTATATTTTTTATAAATTAATTTGCAAATATTATATATTATATAATTATAATGAGAAAAGATGGCGAACAATTAGCAAATAGGAACGAAATAAAAATGATAGACTTTTGCAAAAGAAATGATCTCTTCATAGAGATTTCCTAATGGAAACAAAATATAGAAGATAAATATATATTTGTAGTAGTAGAAAGAAACGCAAAGAGCATGATTGACTACATTTTAAATACATAAGAGCAGGCGAAAAAATTAAACATTTATGATGACAGATAAAGAATTAAAAATCGAACAAATCACAGACTAGTAACTAGTATAGCTAAACTACATGGGTAATATGGTGAAGGTAGAAGAAGAAAATTATTACAGTAAAATTACAATTTACAAGCTTAAGGAAACAGAAAATAGAAATAAATATCAAAAAAAATACAGATAAAAATTACCATGACTACACAATCAACAGGAAGCATAACCACTGGAAGAAAGATGAGGAAAGTCTAGGAGAATACTAATGGAAGCAACAGAGAAAATCTGGAGAAGAAGAAATCGCAATGAAAAATAAAAGAGAATAAAATGATAAAACGAAGCTATGAAAGAATTAGTAAAGAAAAAGAAACAGACAGTAAAGAAAGGAAAAAGAAAGAGTTGGAAAGAATTTTTAAAGAAAATAATGGAGCAGTATAAAATTGACAACAGAGAATTCTGGACAAGAATTAAAATGCAAAGGGGTAATAAATATACTCAATATTATTAAGTCTAGATAGCAAGGGTGCATTTATTTTCAGGGTGTTCAAAATATGCAGTTTTATTATTGGATTATTTAATGTGGAATATAATGGAATAAAATGTGGCTTATTTTAAATGGAACACGCTGTATATTAATAAATTATTATTTAAAAAAAACTTTCTACTTTCGAATGTTATATGGATTTTCTATAAATAGGAGTGATAGATTTTGCGTAATTTAAGATTTTCTTTTCGATTTCAAAATATTTATAGTTTTTTTTTTTTTTTTTTTTTTTTTAATGGCTTTGGATTATTGATCCATTCAGCCACGGTATTCTAATAAATACTGTTTGCTACAATATTAAATACTATACACATGCGCAGCACATATAAAAACTTATGCACGCACATACATATATAGGTATTGTTGAATAAAAATAAAAAAAAAACAAAAAGGAAGTGGAAACATTAAATTGACCTCTATTTAAACTCTTCATTCAGGACCCTAACCAACTTAAATTAATTTACAAATAAGAAATATACAAATAATACTAAATGCTAATACTAAATGCTAATAATTAATAATTGTCACAGCGCTAAGACATAAACCCGGTTCAACACCTCGGAGGTTTAGGCCTTCTTTGTGATCGTTTTTTTATTTTTTTTTTTTTTTTTTTTTTTTTTTTTTCTTTAATTTTTTTTTTCTTTTTTCCCTTTTTTTTCTTTAATTTTTTTTTTTTTTTTTTTTTTTTTTTTTTTTATAATTTTTCATTTTTTTTATGTATGATTTTTATTTATATATATTTTTTTAATTTTATTTATATAATTTTTTTTTTTTTTATTATTATATATATTTTAATTTTTTAAATAACAATGTTCGTATTTTACAGGGAGGTACTTAATATTACATAAGATTAATTATAAAAAACAATAATTGCTAAACACATTCAAGCCGACTCATTCATCCAAGTTAGATTTTTCTCTTAGTCCTTTTTAAAAATTCCCAAATAAATTTGTTGTATTTTATGGTTTCGTCGAGACAAGTATAAAAGAGAAGTTTGGTTTTGTGGTAAAGGTATTTGTTCTTGAGACAGGGTGTGCATCAATATTTAATTGCATCATCATTATGCTTGCATCCAAACAACCAATGATTAATATCATCAACGTAACCATTGCAATCACAAAGTTCTGATTCGGATAGATTTAGTCTATAGAGGTATGTCTTGACAGTGGCATGGTTAAAGAGACATCTAACAAACATGGAATAAATATTTTCTATTGGGGTAACTTCTTACGGCAAACGGCTCAGTAGGTAAAACTGGATGAATTTTTGTATAAAGATTATTGCTTCGATTACAGAAAGCAAACCATTCAATGTCCCAATTTTGTTTTAGACTTATCTTGCAAGTGGCTGTTAGATCGCTTCTATCTAGCCAATTTATTTCTGATCCTTTTAAGATTGCCTCTTTAGCATAAAAATCTGCTTTGAGGTTACCGGAAATACCAAAGTGTCCCTTTACCCAGACGAAATGTACAGTAGTATGTTCTTCCAGCAGCTTAAGTTGGTTTTCTAAAATTTTAACGACAAGACTATTTTTATATAAATGTTGACGTGAGTTCTCTAAAGCTAATAACGCAGACATTGAATCTGATATAATTACTACTTGGTGGTTAGAAATTTTTTTGTTGACCGCCCATTCTAGAGCTTTATGAATTGCGAACATTTCTGCAGAATATATAGAGCATTGTTTATCTAACTTGAACATTAGGGATTCTTTGTGATCCGGAATATATACAGCACAGCCGACTCCCAATCTTGATTTAGAACCATCCGTGAAGATCCTGCATGGATTATTAAGCTTGGCTATCTGATGCTGAAAATCAACTGTATTCTCATTGTCAAAATTGGGAAACCAAACATTGACTTTGGCGTAAGAAACATTGAAATTCGATTGAAAGAATGTCAAGTCACACGGAGTGTTTAGAAGTTGAGAAACATTAGGATAAGCCACTGCCAGAATAGGAGAATTTCTGTTATGCCACCATTTGTCGACTAGATTAGAAACAGCAATATCACATATTTTTTGTAGTAGCTCAGTTTGATTGTAAGACTGGCATTTGAGAATAAATTTTTCAGCTAAAAATAGTCGTCTTAAATGTAAGGGAGGTTCCATAGATTCGGCTAGAAGATTCTCTGTAGGTGTAGATTTGAGCGCCCCTAAAACTAATCGCAGAGCCTTATACTGAAGGCGGTCTAGTTTTTTTAAGACGACTATTTGTGGCAGATCCGTATAAAAAGCATCCATAGTCGAGAATGGATCTGGTGTATGCACGATAAAACATTAAGTTAATCTTGGGGTCGGCACCCCATCGATAGCGATTAACTACTTTAAGAATATTTAGACTTTTCTCACATTTCATTAAGCACTCGTTAATGTGTTCGTCCCATGTTAACTTGGTGTCTAATGTAATACCAAGATAAGTGTAGCGATTGTGAACGGGTATACTTAGGCTGTTAAACATAATGCTGGATATGACTGGTAAACGATGTCGCGTAAAAATACCACAGCTGATTTCTTCGTAGTAAGCTCAAACCCTTGTTTAAAGAAATACTCTCTTGCGTCACACATAATAGTTTTTATTGAGTTAATACTTTGTTGGTATGAATTATTCACAGTGTAAAAGCAGAAGTCGTCCGCATATTGTAATATATTGCATTTAATGCCTATATTGTGAAGATCTACGGTGTATAAATTAAACAACAGGGGGCTAAGGACAGAGCCTTGCGGTAGACCTTGATGCACTACTCTCGGGCCAATCAATCTATCATTACATCGAATGAATACCTGTCTATTCAGAAATAGGTTTACTAACACATATGAACACAAAGGTGGAATACCTATGTGCTTTAGTTTTTCGAATAATAGATTTAAATTGACGTTATCATAAGCTCCTGAAATATCAAGAAATATGGCAGATAGATAATTATTATTTGAGAAGGATAACTGAATATCAGTCGTTAATTGAGACACACAATCCATAGTCCCTTTATTTCTACGAAAGCCATATTGACTAACTCTTTAAAAAACGTTTCCATTATCGACGATAAGACTCCAAATCAAATAGAATGCCTAAAAGAACTTCGAGTGGAACTGGAACAGAGAAAATCGAATGGAGAGGAAAATTTAACCATAAAATATATACAAGGTGTCCCGAAAATTGTAAACTTTCGTCACTAATTCTGATATTTCAGGTTTTCATAATTGGCTCTGTTTCTATACTAATCTAGCTACTTTAAATTCCAAATTTAATGAATTATTATGCAACATTCAAAACCTAAATCCTCAAATAATTCTTATCACTGAAACATGGTTAACACCAAATGATCCTGACTCCCTTTATAACATTGATAATTATTCCCTTTATAGGTGTGATCGTCGTAATCGGCGTGGAGGAGGAACTTGTATCTACTTGTCTTCAGAAATTACTAATAATTTCTCTGTTACATCTCTTGATATTACTGTCCCTAATATGGAACTTCTTGGCTTAAAAATATGTCATAAAAACTCTTTTGTTTTTCACCTAGTATGCGTTTATCGGCCTGGTGATTCTAGATTAGCAGATTATGAGTCCCTTATCGCATCACTTGATGAACTGTCTAGGCTAGAGAATTTAATTGTTATTGGAGACTTTAATTTTAGAGACATTTCGTGGCCTATAACTGATCCACCTAGTGGCTTAACAACTTCCAAAAACGCATTTACAGATTTTGTACTAAATTCTAATTTACATCAATTCATAACGGAGCCGACTCGTTTCAGAATCAATAATTTACCATCTATTTTGGACTTGGTATTCTCTAATGATCCCCATTTATTAACACATCCCTTAATAAGCTCTCCAGTAGGTAACTCAGATCATGCAGTCATAACGTTTCATATTCAGTTTAACTTACAGTACTGTACTCCTAATCCTAATGTTAATAAAACGGTATATGAAATAATTGATTTTGAAAATGCAAATCGCCAACTGACCGACATTGATTGGAATGATGTTTTCGGCGACATAAGGAATCCAGTTGTATTCTGGGATAAGTTTTTACAGGTTGTTAATTTATGCAAAAACCAAATACCCTCAAAAAAACCATATACAAAAATAACATAAAACCTTGGATTAATGGGGAATTAATATATCTGATCAAGTATAAAAGAAAGTTGTGGAACAAATATAGACGTACAAATCGCATAGAGGATTTACAAATTCATCGAGACTTTGCCAGAGATTTAAAGAAATCTTTACATGAAGCTCGTGTTGCCTACGAAGAGAGTATAGCCATCAGTAATAACTGTAAAAAATTGCACAAGTATATTAGATCTTCGTTGACAACAAAAGTTTCTATACCTTTACTGGAAAATGATAATGGGGATATATCCCAAAATAACTTTGAGAATGCCGAACTTCTCGCCAGTACTTTCTCCAAGGTTTTCTCTGTTGAACCCACTAATTATCAGTTCCCTAATATTACTTCGTCACGAGTTTCTTCTTCTCTTGAAAATATAATCATTACTCCTGAAAAAGTTAAACATCATCTTCAAAGCCTAAAAAATAATTCGTCTCCTGGTCTCGACTTAATATCTTCTTTATTTTTAAAGAAATGTTCTGATGCTTTAGCTTATCCACTATATGTGATTATGTCCCTATCATTCACCACACATATTTTGCCTCCTATATGGAAAACCGCATCTGTAACACCGATCTTTAAAAAAGGGAACAAACTGGATCCTAATAACTATCGTCCTATCAGCTTAACACCTATAATATCTAAGATAATGGAAACTATTATTGCCGAGACAATTTCTGATTTTCTGCAAAATGAACTGGTTATACCAGAACAGCAGTATGGTTTTGTCAAAGGACGTTGTACAATGACAAATCTTCTCTGGTGTGTCAATGAATGGTCAAGAGCATTAGACAGAAAAGCCCCGTGGACATTATATACCTCGATTTTGCTAAAGCTTTCGATAGAGTTCCAAAACGAAGACTATTACATAAATTGGAACACCTTGGTATCCGTGGTCAACTACTGAAATGGATCGACGCGTATTTAACAGATAGAAAATTTTGTGTTAGAGTTGGGGACTCTTTCTCAGTTGAGAGAACGGTTTAAGTGGGGTACCGCAAGGATCAGTTTTGGGCCCACTCTTATTCATAGCATACTCAAGTGATCTACAATTTCATATTAAATGCAACAATGCTTTCTATGCAGATGACACGAAGCTATTTTCCGATCCCTCCGTAAATTTCCAGTTACTACAAGATGACCTTGATTGCATATCGGAATGGTGCTCTACCTGGATGCTGCCTCTTAATGTGGAAAAATGTGTAGTTCTTCACATGGGTAAAAATAATCCGTGTCTTCCTTACTCTATTAATGGGCGCGTGTTAAAAACAGTGAAATCGCATAATGATCTAGGCGTTATAATTAATAACAATCTAAGTTGGTCGGAACACATTTTGCATATTTCTAAAAAAGCTAACAGTAAATTATATCTACTAAATAAAACGTTTGCGAAAATGTCATTTATGAGCTCAATTCATCTGCATAAACTGTACATTCGTCCAGTTCTGGAATATTGCGGAACTGTTAGGTGTCCAGTATTAGTGCGCGATCGTAATATTCTCGAAAACGTACAGCGGCAGTGCACCAGGATGTCTTTTGGTCGCTCAAGACCTACGTATACAGAAAGACTGAATATGGCCAATCTCACTACATTTGAACAACGTCGACTTCGAGGCGATTTAATTATTACGTTTCGGATAGTAAAATACAACTTTGGAAATTTGGGGAATATGTTCATAATAGACAATGATAATCGTCTTCGTGGCCACAAACTTAAGTTTAAAAAGGAAACTTTTTTAACAACAACCAGACAATTTTTTCTCTGTAATCGAGTGTTCTCGATATGGAATAGCCTTCCGGCTGAGATCATAGATGCTCCATCTGTCAATATTTTCAAAAATAAACTGGATGACCTTTTGTTCCATAGTTGAACATTTAATTTGTACTAAACACTTGCTATTACCTATGTTATTGTATATTCATTTAGTTAGTTAGTGCTTAATATGTAACTACTGTAATGTAACAATTTAATTGTACACTATATAACATTGTAGTCACATGGGCATATGGGTTTTGCAACCCCTGCTCAAATCTATTGTAAATAATAATAATAATAATAATAACTGGGAAAATATTTTTGTTTTCACACCACCATTCTAATCTGCTTTTCATAATTCGTTCAAATGTTTTAAGCAAACAAGACATAAGAGAGATAGGTCTTAGGGCAGTACGCTGATTTACTTTGGGTATAGGAATAACCAAGCATTGTTTAAGAGAATCACAGTTGTCTCCTTTAAGTAAAATATTGTTGTATATTTTGCACAGATAATGTATGGCAATTACTGGCAGGTTTAAAAGCATGCTGTAGTTAATGCCGTCAATACCAGGAGCTGTATTTTTAGAACTCTTAATATTTGCTTTAAGTTCGTCAGCTGAAATGGGGGTTAGTAAAAAGTGATCATTAGTGGAGATACTCGGCATAAATACTGGTAGATGGACATAATCTGGAGAGATTTTTCTAAAAAGACTTTCTACCATGTCTTCATTATTAGCGGTGTACTTTTTCTTACCTTGAATTTTGTTTACCCTTTTCCAAAGCTCTGAGGGTGAAGTTTGCCTACTAAGTGAGAAACAAAATCGAGCCCAACTAGATTTGGCTTTTGAGCGGAATGTGCGTTTACACATAGCTTCATTCCTCTTATATTCAATAAAGTTTGAAAGGGTAAGATTGGATTTATACATTTTAAAAGAATTTTTCCTTGCATTCGAAACTGTGAGACATTCATCATCCCACCATGGTGGAGTTTTAAAAGATTTTACTGAGGGTTTGATAATTTTAAAAGATTTGTTGGCTGCAGTAGTAATAGAATCTAATAAAAAGAATATCATTTCATTGGTTTCGTTTGTCTTTGATTCGTATCTGAAGGTGCTCTCTACAGAATCTCTAAATTTTTCCCAATTTGCATTGGACATGGACCATTTAATTAAAGATGTGAAAATTGTGTTTTCAAATTTTATATCCTGCACGGAAAGTCTAATGGGAAAATGATCGGATCCATAGGTATCTGAAAGAACGGTCCAGTCAAAGGCTGAACATAAACTAGAGCTTATAATAGTAATATCTACAACCGATTTGATATGTCCTGGAGTAGTAGCTCTAGTAGCCGACCCGTCATTTACAACAACTAGATTAGGAAATGCATCTAATGCTTCTACTAGTATATTACCATCGACGGAACATAAATTGGATCCCCATAATCCATGGTGGGCATTAAAACCTCCGGTAATGATACAATCATTGTTAATTTGAGAAAAAGACTAACGTAATCTTGCATTGTTACTCTAACTTTTGCTGGACGATACACACTCAGAATAGAATAAATTTTTTGGTCAATATTAATATTTACACCACAAACTTCAAGATTAGGATTGAAATTGTTAACGAATGAAATGGGCTCATAAATAATGTTATTTGCTAAAATTACGGCAACTCCTCCATATCCCTTACTTCTACTTTTATTAACTATATTAAAATTATTGAAGCAAACAGTATCAGATGGTTTGGACCAAGTTTCTGATAAAAGAGCTATGTCAAAACGTTCTTCAAAAAGTAATTGATTTAACGAATATTTGTTTGCATTTAGCGAACGAATATTCCATTAAATAATTTTAATGCTTTTGGAAGCCATTAAAGTTATGTAAAAAGATTACCTATAATATCTTTAATTTTATTTTCTAATTCAATTTCGTACATTTTAAGATTAGATTCTACATTTGAGGAAGAATTACAATAATCCTGGATACTTTGTTGGATCAAATTTTTAAGTGAAGCACTCAGCTGACTGATAAACTTATTGAATTCATTAGGAGGATCAGGGTTTCCAAACTGAAATATAGATCCCGAACAGAAGCTGGTCTGGTATTCTCTACGAATAGGAGGAAAATTAGGAGTTGTATCACAATTTTTTCTTTTTTTGGGGGGACTAACTGTAGGGGAGGATATATGCTTGTGAGTATTATTATTTTTGTAAGCAGTGTTAGAATTCGAAGGTTTAGCAGAAGAGCTCTTTAATTGAGGGAAATCGGTGTCACAGGTAGTTAAGGATGCAAATTTGTTTTTTTTTGAACTAAACTGGAATAACTTGGATTTTCAATAGCTTTTTCAGCTTCTTTAAACGAAATATTTAAGTTAGCCATAGCTTCTTTAGTTTTCTTTTGTTTCAAATATTCGGGGCATTCTTTAAAAATTGACTCGTGGTTATTATTTTTACAAAAAACACAAAATGCAATACATTGATCAGGGCAACCAATTTTTCCTTCATTGCCGCATTTTTTACATCTTTTTTGTGACTTACATTGGGTGGTTGAATGACCATATCGAAGACAATTAAAACATTGCATAACCGGACTAACATATATTTCAACTGGACATCTAACTTTATTAATGTAAATATATTGGGGAATTAATTTACTCTCAAAGCTAATTATGACCATTTGTCTAGGAACTCTTTCAGATATACCATTATTTTGAACTAATCTAGTCATTCTATAAACTTTTTTAATAGGAATATTAGACTTAATAGTATTGAGCAATGCATTCTCACTTAAAGTAGTATCCACTCCACGAACGAGACCTTTTTTTTCTGTTAAATAATTTGGAATATATGCTATTAGATTATTTTTTTCAAAAAAATCTTCTGTAACTAACTTATTAGCTACAGCACCTGAATCTACTTGGATTTTGATACGGTTTTTACCTACACTAACAATTTCTATAATATTTTTATCATAATTGGATAATGAAAGTAGTTTCTCTCCAAGTTTCATTGGATGCAAACGACCTATATTTAAATTAATATGTTGAACAAATATAAAAAAAGGGCCATTATCACTAGAACTAAATCGATTAGCTGAGTTAAATACCTGATTTTTCTGAATATTTATTTTAGGCGAAGTTGAACGCAAGTTTTTGCTATCAATATCGTTTTTAATATCATTCCTATATCTAAATTCAACGTCCTCTACACCAGGATCTGGTGGATCCTTCCCAGAGATACTATTTTTGCCCGCGGACATGACGGGGCACGGCGTTTAACAAAAAAATTAATAAAAAATTTCTACTTACAGTACAATTGACAGAATACTAGAACTTAAAATATAAAGCAAAAAAAAACAAAATCGCTAAACACCCTGTGTTATATCTTGAAATACACTTTTACACTTCACAAGAGATCGAAATCTAATAAAAAAAAGACTTTAGAACTACTTAAATATATAAATTTTCCCGAGGAACTCTTAAACGCGTCCAAACACTTTGACAGTTATTTGACAGATGAATATTTATAGTTGATACTCTCAATTCTTAAACCCATCATTTTGACATATTTTTTATAAATGAAACCAATGTAGTTGGAAACAAATGTGTATATTTTATACTTTTACTTGCTGATACATAAAGAATCAGAAAGAATTTTATTTAAACAAATAATACAAAATAATACAAAATGAACATAAATAATACAAAACAAACAACAACTTACTACATTATAAGCACAAAAAAATTTTTTTAAAGAAGACTCATTCTCGACTTATTTAAGTAATTATAACAAAGTTTCTCTTACAGCGAAATTGTTGGGTAATGGTTAAATTTATTCCATTATTGATTATTAAACATTTATTTACAGGGTGTTAAAAACTTAGTTTCAATTTTGGGTTATTCAATATCTAATATGAGGCTTATTTTATATGGAACACCATGGATATTAATTAATCTAATACTGAAAAAGTTTCCTTTTTTGAATAGTATAAATATGTCCTATACTAAGTCTCATAGTTTTTGCGTAATATACAATTATTTAAACTCTTCATCGGTATATTGATTTTAAAACAAAAGATATAGTTAGTTAATGTCATTGTATGACATTGTCATTTTCTGACGTTATGGTCTGGTAATTGTCAAAATATAAAAATTAGTGTGTAATATTTGACTTTTATTGTTCCTAAAAATAAAGAATTACGCTATCCATAAAAGAGTCGACATAGTCCATTGCATTGGAGAATGTTTTAAACATTGTCTCTTAGCTTCCAAAATTTGTGCTCAGAAATATCCTGATAGCAGACACCCACAAAAGGAAGTTTTTGGGAGATTGCTTAATAGATTTCGTGATACTGGTTACGGTAACAACGTTAACGAACTTAATGGCCCATGTTCCTATACCTATGTACAGTAAGTCTTACGAAACCACACCTTATTTTTTGCAGACAATTAGAAAATACAATCAAATACAGGGTAAGAAAAAACATAACTTTGAAACGCCGCGCTTTATTATGACACCCTGTTTATTCCAGAATAATTTTAAAATGTAGCCTTTATCAACCTACATACTAAACATTTAAAAAATTTTCAAAAGCTTTTACCGTTTCGCTGTAATCTTCCGTCTCGTTAGTGGTGACTCACCCTATATATATATATATATATATATATTATATATATATATATATATATATATATATATATATATATATATATATATATATATATATATATATATATATATATATATATATATATATATATATATATATAGATGATCGGTTTTCATTGGTTCAATTTGAAATAAAAATAGAAATATTGCTGGCAAGATGTTATGTTAACAAATCGTGACAGTTTCTGTTACAGTTGTATTAAATTAATCGTTGTGAAAGCAATAAAAAGCATAGCTAATTTCGTAAAAAGTATATTTTGACTATTTAAGTTCAATTTCGATCACTAGAATCATGGCTCTGGCAAAGTTTTTTTTTGTGTATCAATGAACTCTAGTTTCAATGTAAAATTTCCGATAAATTCGGGAGGATAACAGAATTATTTTGATTTTTTTTGTAAAATTGATTTCGGTTACAAGAAAAAAAATCATTGCCGTTTTAATAATAATTTAATATAAATCTTCCAACGCCATGTCACCTCTTGCGTAAAAAATGCGTACTTCAAGTGTTACCTTCCACTTACCTACGTACCAAATATCACGTATGAAGAGAAATGCTGAAGGTGTCTATATTTATAAAATACACATTCTTATTGGTTATGTCCCGACTATACCAATAGAAACTATTATAAATATATAAAAATGAATAAGACCCAAAATAACACGTTCTTAAAGCGGGTCTATAAAAACGTTCTGCTTTTGCGAAACCTAAAATGAAAAATGACTGATTCTGCATATATGTAAAAAAATACAACAAATAATGCAAAGAATGGAAAATTAAAAATGTGACTAAAATCGTATTTGTTAGACGATTTGTAAGACAAATCATGGAGAAGGCACTAGAATACAATCCAGCAGCGTTCCTTTGCTTGACTGATTTAAAATACACAGTTGAAAGAGTAAGGCTGAACGACGTTAATTTACTATTCATACAATAGGACAACAAAATGCATGCCAGAAGAAATAAACAGGGTAAATAGATACAGGTACATGTATGGAAACTCCTTAAGCCCTGGACTATTATTTAATCTCATAATTAGACGGGCAAATATGCAAAATGCATATATTGCATATTTTGCTTATTTTATGCAAATATCTGGCAATTTTGCATATTTATACAAAAATTACATAAAATGCAATTTAAGGATTTGCAATAACTTGTAACAATATTTAGCTAGCCCTAGATGATGGTATACCTAAGAAATTGGAAATTCCAATATTTATTTTATTTTAGTATTTTAGTCTTTAGTATTACCGATAGTGTCTATAAATACTACCTACTATTCTTGGTATTTTAGTAGATAACCGATTTTAATTATTACGTAATAAAATGGTGTTTCAAAAGTTTAGTGAATGGGATAATGGGAATATAATTGTTCTTTTGCAAATAAATTTTTTTCTTAAAAGTAAAAAACGATTTTGATTTTAAAATGCCGAAAATAACTAGTGTCGCTACTTGAAATAAATCTTAAAAAGAACTATCTATGGATATGAACAAAGTTTATTGTTCAGTTTGTAGCAAAATTGTAAATACTAAATACTTAACATTTTTTGTATTGGATATGTTATTTAAATTATTTTAATGATTGCGTATATTAACATTTATAAAACAGGAATAACACAATTAAAATTTAATATAATACCAATACCTATTTATGTATATTTTACTACAAAATAAATATTTTAACTATTGCTGAAATATCAGTGACTGCCATGCAATAATCGTGCAGTTACTTAAATGAAATTTCTTTTATTTATGCCTTTAGTTTAAGATTATAAAAAATCGATTCTTACTGCAGTTATTTATGTTAAAAAAATCTATTGCCGTTTGCATGCGAAAAGAAATTTCAGACAGATCAACATGTCAGAACTGCATAACATGTAGTCAAAAAAGACAAAACTAAATCTTGGGAAAAATATCAAGCTTCGGTTTCTAACTATTTTCGGTTAATTTGAAAGAAGAAAGCCAACCAAATACTTTTAATGAAGACTTGTGCCGTAAATTATTCTCTTCACATATACCACTTTTAAAATTATTCAATGCAAATTTAACTTCTTTAAAAAAAAATTGTAAATTGAATATTCCAAGTGAAAGAACTCTAAAAATTTCTCATGTCAACTCGCGGCTCTCGTCAATTAATTGTAGATAATATAAAAACCAATATTAGTGACAATTACTTCTACGTGTGTGGTAACGAAACCACTGATTCATCAGAAAGATACATCGCTTATTTATTGATTGGCGAACAATTCCTTGGACTACAAAAGTCTCAAACAACGAAGTGTTAAGACGAATTGGACATCGCAGAAAGCTTATGAACAAAACTAAAGTAAGAAAAACATCGTATCTCCCATACTTAGAAGCGATGAATACTTTCTTCTGCACGTCATCATGCAAGGAAGAGTAGAGTAAAGAAAATGCTTGAGAAGAAAGAAGAAATCTTGGCTGAAGAATATCAGAAATTGGATTAAAGAAGAAGTTCTAAGCGATCAGATCTTACTAAAATCCAATTTAATTTCATGCAAGAAAGTAGAAAAAACCCACTCTGTAACAATGTTACGTTTTGTACAAGAAAAAATATCAAATTTTTTTCTTAATGCAGTTGTTTCTAACCATAAATTATAGCTTTTTTATCCGACTCTGCACCATATACGATCTAGGCAGGAAAAAATTTTAAAATATTTTCTACACACATTACTTGTCTACCACATGAAATGAACAGGGTTGCAGAAGAAATTTAAAAAAGTTTCGGTTTGTAAACACCCTGATATCAAATATAAAAAAGTGTTCCTTAAATCTCATACAAAAATTAAGATTTAAAAATGCTTAACTATTCCACTTCCAACAGAATACTTTCTAACACAACAAGGAACATGTTGGAAACCGCTTTTTTTTTATTCAGACAATTTCGTAAATTTAAAAAATATAATTGACGCTTTAACGAATGAAATTTTCCAATCTATTTGAAACAATAGCTCAAAAAGCAATAGTTTTCAAAATTTACTGAGGTAGCTGACATTCTTATTAGTACCTTTTGCGAAGAAGGTTGAGACCCAAATATAATTGAAGACCTCGGTGCAAGAACCGGGCAAGTCCATTTTTAACTGAAATTGAGTTATTGCATTCAGCATAGAAAATTTTAAGTTGTGCATATTTTAGTACAAGAATCGGGTAAATCCAACGAATATTTATTAAGTTAGCATAGCAAAGGATTTATCCGATCATCCATTACGGTGCAAGACTCAGGCAAGTCCAAAAGATATCTGATTTTAGCACCGAAATGGTCGCATGTATTGGGAGATGTCGGAGTAGGGATAACGCTGAATGGTCCGGTGGTACTGGTGTAGTGTTTAGGTATTTTGTTCTCAGTTGTGAGAATTTGTTAGAAAGAACAGGTTGTAATTTTGTGTTTAGTATAATACGTTTTATAATGTCGTCGGAATCAGAAATCGAGAGCGATCCTTTTCAAGATTCGGGTAGTGAATATGCTCCGAGTGATTTGGATCAACCTAGTACAAGTCGTGGATCGAAAAGAACGGAAATTAAAACAAAAAAGCGAGTTCGCAGACGTTTGGATAGGACAACATTAACAGAGAAGAGGGGTAGAAAACGAGTAAGAAACGAAAGCGCGTGGCAAAGAAATGTAAGGAAATCGTTAAAAGCCTGCGGAGAGGAGTATCTGAATTCAGTTAAAAAGGTTGTACCTAAAAGAACAGTGGGAATACGATGCACTTGCCGACTTAAATGTTTTGACAAAATTGACGAAACGAAAAGATTGTCTATTCTCTCCTCTTTTAACGAATTAGGAAATAAAGAGAAGCAAGACTTATATTTGGGTGGATTGATTTCTTTAAAACCAGTACAAAGAAAACGGCCAAAATCAGGACAAAAAAATCCAAAAGAAGTTTCATTTTCATACAAGGTATGTTTTAGTAGTTGTTTTTTACATTACTTTATTTTAGTTAGTATTTTTTCAACAAGAATTTTATTAAATCAGAACATTAATAAGTTTAATATTTATTAGTACTACATAGTTTACAAACAAAAAACTGTCAACTTTTACAGATTCATTACCAGTCTCTTACATAGTTAAGAGTTATTTTTTGTAATAAGCCTAATCTTGATTCGAGTAAATACAATCCAACATTAATATACTATTATGTTACGTAATGTACATAATGTACATGATGTTAGAAATGTAATATTAATATTACAATATACTGTTATATTAATAATATTGTGTTTTGTTACAGATTCGTTTTGGACATACTGAACATAAAGTCTGTAAAAAGGCGTTTTATGGTATTCATGGCGTGACCAAACATCGGGTTGATCGTCTCGCTTCATCACTAAAAACTGGGATATCCGCCCCACCTGATATGAGAGGAAAACACATGAATCGACCTAACAAGATGCCAGAGGAAATATTGCTGAACATAAAAAATCATATAAACAGCTTCCTAAAGCGGAGTTCCCATTATAGCCGGGAAAAAAATGATTTCAAGTTTTTTCTGCCTGCAGAGTTAAATATTTCGAAGATGCATAAGCTGTATTTGGAGAAGTATGAAAATGAAGTTTTCCAGGCATTAAAAAAGGGCGAAGAAGCCCATCCAAAAGTTACCTACAACTTCTACAATCGCAGTTTTGTATTAAATCATAATATCAGTTTCGGAACTCCGAGATCTGACACATGTCAAACTTGCGACAGATTACAAAATCTTATACTTGCCGAGATAGATCCTGAAGAGAAAAAAGCACGTCTGACTGAAAAAGATATTCATATTCGTAAATCTGAGGTGTTTTACAAAAAATTAAAAGAAGTTACCATTCTCAGTAAAGAAGATTAGTCAATCGAAGTATTATGTTTCGACTTCCAGCAGAATTTGCCTTTACCCCATGTTCCAGCAGGAGATGTGTTTTACAAAAGGCAACTTTGGGAATATAATTTTTGTATTCATTCGGGAAAATTGGGCACGTCAACTTTTTACATGTATGATGAGCAGACCGCTAAGAAAGGAAGTAACGAAGTCATATCCTTCCTTGATCATTATATAAACACATATTTGCCTGGTTCAGTAAGTAAGCTATACATTTTTTCGGACAATACATTTGCACAGAACAAAAATCAAACGTTAGTAAAATATCTGTATACTTTGGTAAATGTAAATAAAAAAATTAGTCAAATACATCACCACTACCCCGAACCAGGGCACAGTTTTCTACCATGTGATAGGTCATTTGGACTCATAGAAAAAAATAAAAGGAAGAAGGAAAGAATATATCTACTATCAGAATGGATAAAGTTAGTTGAACAAACTTCGAAAAAATTTAAGGTAGTTCCTGTAGACCAAGAGATGATCCTAAACTTTTCTGACCATTCACAACTGACACAACTCTTTAAATCAGCCCCCAAAGGGCCAAAAAGAGAAAAGTTTGCTATATCAACCTATAGGTTAATGAGGTATACAAAAAGTTATCAGTTCATCGAATGTTCTGTAAGTTTGGGATTTGTTATTTCCACAATTTTTTTTATGAACCCAAAAGGAGATATTATTGCATTCGCCATGCCTAATAATAAAACATACTCGAAGCCCTTGGACATAAACCCTAAAAAAATTAAAGATTTAAGAGACTTAGTACGAAAATATGTACCTTTAAATGACCAAGGGTATTACAACCGTATGTTTGAAAATATTATGCTGAATAATGCCGAAGACCTAAATTTTGGAGATGAAAACGAAGATCCTGATGAAGGTAGTGTTAGTGACTCTTCTTATGTTTAAAATAATTATTTAATTATTATATTTTCATTTTAATTAAAACGTATCATTTGCAATAAAAAATCCAAAACAGTACATTGTTTCATTTTTATTTTTAACACGCGGGATTTTTGGAACAAAAAACAGGCAAGTCCATTTTTTCAAAACAAAATTGTTGCGTCTACAATATGAATTAAAAGTAATGATTGAATAAATAAGACTTGTCTAATGTTTCTCTAGAAGGATTAATTTAATTAAGTATAATTTATTCACATTTTCTAAAAATATTAAGTTTTTTTCGATTTCCCAACAATTTAGAAAAGTGGAGTTGCCCGGTTCTTGCACCGAGGTCTTCAATTGTAAATTGAAAAGATGCTTCCAGTACATCCGTTAATATGGAAAGAAATTTCTTAATATACACATACATGTACACAGATAGAAGCCATAAGTTTTTATTAACAAATTTTGAAAAAAATTTGGTCATTTATTGTTTTCATAATTCTAAGGAGTTGCATTTTATTTTTTTACTACTTTCATTAAAATTAATTAGTAGATTGCAATTAATTAGTTTTTAAATTTACTTATATCGTGTTTTAATTATTAAAATAAACTAATTAATCTACCATTATTAAGTATATGTTTCCATTGACAGTACAAATATTTTCTAAAAAATGCATGTTCTTACATATTTTCTAAAAGAAATGCATATTTATTGCATACTTGTGAGTAAATTAGTACACATTTATGCGCATATTTTTACTAATAAGCCTACTGATAATAAATAAAATTGTTAAAATATTGACGAAAGGTACAGGTTATAAGATTGGAAATAAAGTATTTACGATCCTGTGATATGCAGAAGATGCCCTACTAATAGCAGCAAATGAAGACAACTCACAAATTTGAGTCCATAAGCATAACTAACTTAATAGAAAAGAATTAAAACATTTCAGCCAGAAAACAAACATAATAGTTATTAGCAAAAAACCAACCACATAGAAAATATAAATTGACGAAACTTACATTGAACAGATTAGGGAAATCAACTATTTAGGCATTACACTATCCAGTTAGGGTGATTGTACAACAAAGGAAAAAGAAACAAATACATAAAGCCAATAGAGCAGTAGGGTGTCTAAACAATACAATACACGTCACAAACAAGATCTGATACATCCACAACACAAAGAATACTAGAGAAAATAATGAAAATACGTACTAAGAAGAATCGCGGAAAATACACTGAAGAATCGAAAAAGAATTGACTAACTGAACAGTACGTAAGGTGAAAAATATAAGCGAGTTCATACTAAATATAAAGAGAGAAGGGAACAATCGTATAAGCATAATAGAAAGAGTATGGAAGTATATTCCAAGAAAACAAATAGGCAGAATTGCCTAATGAGAGGTAGAAGAAGAAGAAAATTAAATGTAGAAAAAATAAATATAAGTTAGATGAGTGTAAAGTTTTTAGTATAAATATAGGTTTACATCTAATCACATTAAATTAAGCCATATTAAATGGGAGAAATTGAGATTAGCATTTTACACTATGCCAACGACTTAGTGCTTGCAGCGGACAAAAAAAACGATCTGCAACGGCTTTTAAGCAATTTAATAAAACTGTCAAATTTTTCAATATGATAATGTCGTACAGAATACGAATACAAACAATAAAAGGAGCAAAAATGTCAAATTGTCTATACAATAAAATACCTAACGCAAAAACAAAATTTGAGTTTGGTGCCAGTTCAAGTATCTATTAGATAGATTTAAGACCGATCACAAAAGAGAAACTAGACCAGTGCAATTACCAACCAAAAGTCTACAACGGAAACAATAGAAATGCGATCGCTTAACAGAAAATGTCAATTAAGTATGAATTGAACAGCAACAGTTTTTCTCTATTAGAATAGAAATATGCTTTATTGTCACTGACAATTGTACAATTTTATGGACAAAGCTTATAAAAGTTAAAAAAAAAAGTAATAATAACAATAACAATTAAAATTCCATAAATCGTCAATATCACAGAATAAAACATAATAAAATATACAATATATTGCAAAATTTCCCTATATTGCAAATTGCATTATAAAACCTTACGAACTAGTTTACGAATAAGTTGCTGCATGTGATATCCAAATATATATATATATATATATAAGAGTAAGAAAAAAGATTTTTTTATTTCTAGTTCAACTTTGTAAGACATTTTGTATTTTTTAGAAGCTCTTGATAAAAATTTTAATCACAATTGAAAGCTCGAGTAAAAAATAGTCAACAAATAGCCCCTTTTATTGACTCCAACCCATCAAAAACAGTGTTATATTATATATATATATATATATATATATATATATATATATATATATATATATGTATATATATATATATATATATATATATATATATATAGTAGTTTTAAGTTTTTTGAACCGTATTATATTTAATATAAAATTAATGTTTCTTGGGTTTAGGTTCAATAAAGATATTACATGTGGAACTAGATTTTATTTTCCATTGCAATCAATCAACGTTTCGGCAGGAAACCCTCAACGTTTCGGCAGGAAACCCTTGCCTTAACGAACAGAAACTGACTCAGTTCAGTTCGTTAATGTCTGTGTCACGTTTTACGTTTTGAATATTGACAAAGGCAAGGGTTTCCTGCCGAAACGTTGATTGATTGCAATGGAAAATAAAATCTAGTTCCACATGTAATATCTTTATTGAACCTAAACCCAAGAAACATTAATTTTATATTATAATATATATATATATATATATATATATATATATATATATATATATATATATATATATATAAATACTTTGTTAACGAACTGTACGTTCTATTATTCGTTAAGAAACTCTTCCACTGAATAATAACGTCCTTCAGATAGATAGGCTTTTGTCGAATTACGGAACTTAAGGGAAGAAGTTGTAGATTAAAATTGCAAAGGGATATGGTTGTATAATTTTTTTGCCGAATATAATACAGATTTCTTTATTTACTCAGTGGATGGGATCGGAAAATACATCAAAGCTTTAACTTCCAGTGGAATGACTAGGTCTTACTGGAAAAACATGTAGGTATTTACGAATTAAGCAAACAATTTCTAGAATATATAGAGATGGAAGAGTTAAAATCCCGTGATTTTTGAAGTAACTTTTGCAATGTGTTATTGTACTGAGGCCAAAAAGATAACGTATTGCTCTTTTTTGTAATTTAAAAATAACATCAGTTGAGCAGCTGCAGTAGAACCCCCAAATGGAAGCTGAGACTCGAACAAAGAAAAGTTTTGGAAAATTTCCTTCGAAACAGATCCTATTGCATAGCAGGCTGAGACTAGTTTCTTATTTAACAAATCGATATGAAGGGGCTATTTAAGGTTGTTCTCTATAAAAATACCTTGGAAATTTTACAGAATCAATTATACTCATCTGGCTGTTATTAAGAAGCAAGGGTTGAAGAGCTCCTTTATAAGATAATGCTACCGTCTTATCCACTTTAAAAGAGAGTAAATTAGAGTCAGACCAGGTTTTTATTTTAAGTAGATCAAAAGTTAAAATTGCATGAAGCGTTACAATATTCGAGTTCTTCCAGGTAATACTGGTATCATCACTATCTATTGTGTATGGTCTATTATTATCTGAATTCATGATGAATGTACACCAAAATCTAGACATTTCATTTTAAAAACAAAATAAAAATAATTAAGTTCTAGTGGTATAGTATTATGAATTGAAGTGATTTAAATTCCATGAACTAAGTACACCTGATTTTAGGTTCCAGAAAAGAACAACACATTACATGTGTTAACATGTAAAATTATATACCTTGCGCTGTGTGTCCATTCGTCTGTATGAAGCCAAAAATATTAATTTAAAATTATGCATTTGGAGAAAAACAAGCCATCCAAAATTTGAAACGTAAAGATAAAATCTTATGGTCCCATGTATGTGCACCTGTTTTTAATATATTTTTTATCCTCAACAGAGAAATATAAAAACGTATTCCTGCGTTCAATAATTTATTTAATAATTTCACTTATTTATCCCAGGCCGGGTGTTACTTTTGTAGATAAAAAACGAAAATGGTATAGATACTTCAATGGTAAGATTATGATGGTTGTTGTTATCCTTTATTGGTAGAGTAACTATTGTAAATCGTAACAATACAATAAAATAAGACGAAAAAAAAAACAGTTGTTTTAAAGAACTAAGAAATCGTGTATGAACTATCATCGAGGTATTATTTTCCAATCAGTTTTTCAAAAAATTTAAACATTAAAAATAAGAATAAAATAATGGTTTTGGATGTTTTTGGATAAAAATTTTTGAACTTTTATATTAACTAGTATGTACCTATATTAAAAGTCTTGAAGATTAATGTATGTTTATATTTACCTTCTTCAGTATTGACAAATGATTTGTTCCTAGATTATTAAAGTTCAAATATAAAAAAACTGTAGACTTACCTAATAAACAATCAAAATAAAACGAAACATGAACAAAAACTTAACAGTTCTTAAAAACAATGTATTCCAAGACACAAATCAAAAGTTCAAATTCTTAAACACAACGTAAACAGGGGAAGGTTGTAGAATCAGGCCAAGCACACAATACAAGTAATAAGTATTTCACATTCTATCCGCATACATGCACTTCCACGATTCCGCTGACTTTAAACGACGATTAAACGGAGCGTCGTGAAGCACGGAACAGCGTGTTGAAATCACGGAACACAAATGTACAATGAGTGTAGTAGAATAGGAATGATCATATAAAATGATTACCAGTACTTTGCCGGTCGTACAAGGATCTAGGTGACGAAGGTCACAAAACGAGACAACATTGCCACTCACCATTATAAATCCGCTCGTAAGTTAAGATTGCTAGCAATAATACTTGAGTTTTTGGTCTACGAATTTAACCATAAACAACCCACATAAAATTAGCTATTAAAATACGTTTTACAATAAACCGGAACTTAATATAACACAGTGGTACCTCGTTATTCGTCTGCTTTATGTCACTCCAAAAAGTAATATGTGAACACAATAAAATTTTGCTTGGTACCTAAACTACCTACACCACGTGTGTTGATATATGGGTATGGAAAATGATAATTAAGTCTTGATATAGGTAAGTATGAAGAACGAACTAGTACCAACAAAATAATTATCTCTTATATATTTTTTAATATTTTGAAAAATTTATAAAAACTGAGCCAGTTTTCAATATATTCAACAACATATTTTAACTGTGATGCAATTGATTTATTTTAAAAGAATATTACTAACAGGACCTAAATCACAATGAAAACTAACACTTTTGTTTGAAGAGCCACGGGAAAGAACGATCAGACTCCATTTTTGGTCGGAATTTAGATATTGGCGCCATATGTTAGCTTTTCTTGGAAAGAACCCGAGCATGGTTTCGTTTGTAGAATAACGATCACCGTACAGAAGATAATAAAGGGGAAAGATATAATCCAACGTAGAAGAACGATCAGGTTCCTCGCGCTGACGGCTAATGCCGGGTCCAGACCAAGCAGACAAAACGAAAACACAATTCTGAAACAAAAACACGATAAACCGGCGACAAAATTTGTCGTCAAAAGACAAAACAAAATTGAGACAAACTGTCCACACCAGAACAACAAAATATAAAAAACAAAATTCAGTTGGTGACGTTGTTGTTGTGATTAGTGTTGGTTAACCATGTGGCGTTTTAATCAAGAAAAAAATGAAACTGAAGATTTATTGCTAGCCGCAAGTTGTTTTTTTTTGCTCTCATCATCATCCCAGGTTGCTAAACGAAAACCCAAACGTTTTTGGATTAGACCAAGCCTAAAAATGCGAGAAAGTTGTTCGATAGACAAATTGTTAGTTCAGCTGCGCGCAGATGATATTGGACTAAGTGGTGAAATTCGATCAAGCTTTAAAAATTTTTTAAGAATATCCACCGAAGATTTTGAGAATCTAATATGCCTTGTTGGTCCTGCAGTTGCAAAAAGACATACTAACTTTAGAAATGCTATAAGTGTAACAGAACGGTTAGCAATCACTTTAAGATTTTTAGCAACAGGTGATTCCTACCACAGCCTAATGTATCTTTCAAAAGTATCAAAGCAATCAATATCTGTAATAATACCTGAAGTATGTAAAGCTTTAATTAACAGTCTTAGTGGTTATGTACAGGTATGTTAAACTTTTTTCATTACTATTTTTCTGTTAATATCCCTTAAAATAAACTCTATATTTATTGGTTAAATGTTTAATATAAAAGAAATTGACGATAGGTACATACTACATACAAAATAATGACGAGTCTACTTGTTTTTACATTCAAAAAGTTCATCATCAATTTCGATCGTTTTCTTGATCTGAATACTGAGAAAGCTCTGTGTCAATACTAGGTGGATGTGAAAATAAAGGTTGTGTGTTGGTGCTTGGTGGATTTAAGTATGAATTTTGTGAGTCAGCGCTGGGTGGATTTGAGTACGAATGTTGCGTGTTGAGCGGATTTGAGTATAAATGTGTATCAATGCTGGGAGGAGTTGAGTATGAACGTGTGTCAATTCTGGGAGGATTTGAGTATGAATGTTGTGTGTCAGTGCTGGGTGAAGTTGAGTAAACATTTGTGTTGAGACTAAGTGAATTTGAGCACGAAGAACCAGAAAATCCTGTGGGAAACTGAATAAATTCTTCCATTTAACGTTGTACCTGGAATAGTGGTGGCTTCTTGGGTTCATTATACTTGCCCATTTCAGCATCATATAATAGATTGCGAATTAGATGTTCTACTGTGGACTGGGCATAGGGTGTGGGTAGACTCCTTAACTTTTGAGCTACCAATTTACCTATTATATCAAATTTATCAGGCTTATTGTGTAATTTTTCTAGACGATCCTTCTGTAATGATGTGACTATGTTGTACACTTCTTCATTCCTACGCTCCATATTTTGTGATATATCCTTCTGTTTATAAGCTTTGTTTATTGTAGTCAATTCAGAAGTTTTTTTATTGTCCTTTACTTTTCCTTTTTCCTTTACCGTTATAGAAGACGTATTAAGTTCATCAGTAGTCATCTCAGTATGTTCTTCCATATTCTGCATTGTTTCAATATCGGTTGTCTGTTGTCTCTCGCTAGGGATAGTATCAGTGCCATCTGGTTCACTTTCATATACTGAAGACTGTGAAGAGTCATATTCCTGGAAAAAACATCAAAGTAAATTTTCTATGCAAATTCAATTGAAACTTGGCAATTTTATTTTTCTTTTCAGGTACCCACAAATGAAGCTGAATGGAAAAAGATTAGTGATGATTATGAAAAGATTTGGAATTTTCCTCACTGCCTTGGTGCCATGGATGGCAAGCATGTAGTAATCGAAGCATCCATGCATAGTGGTAGTGAATTTTATAATTATAAAGGTACATTTAGCATTGTATTGTTTGCAATTGTAAATGCAAACTATAAATTCCTTTATGCAAGTGTGGGCTGTCAGGGACGTATTTCAGACGGAGGTGTATTTAAGAGTACATGTTTTCATAAATTGATGGAGGATTCTGCGTTAAATCGCCCAAAAAATTGTAGGCTACCTGATAGGCAATTACCTGTACCCTATATCCTTGTAGCGGATGATGCCTTCCCCTTGACAACTGCTATAATGAAGCCATATAGTGGGCATCAAGAAAAACACAAAAAATCGAGTGTTTAATTACCGGTTATGCAGAGCACGTAGGGTGGTTGAAAATGTTTTTGGGATACTTGCAGCTGTTTTTCGCGTACTTCGTAAACCGATGTTATTACAACCAGAGAAGCCGAAAAAATAGTATTAACATGCGTTTTGCTTCATAATTACTTAAGAAAAAATTCAAAAACGAGAAGTAATTACAATCCTCCAGGAACATTTGATAAGGAAGATTTAGAAACAGGAACAATAGAACCAGGTTCTTGGAGAAGAGATCCCCAACCGAGTGCTTCGTTTTTATCTCTTACGAATATTCCACGAAAAGCATCTATGGAGGCATGGGCCATCAGAGATGAGTATGCTGAGTATTTTATGACAAATCAAGGTCAAGTACCATGGCAATTACAATACTGTTAACTTGTATAATACTTTTATTATAATATATACTATTTAACCATGTATGTACAGCATATCAAAAAATGCACTGTTTTATACTAGTTTGTCCACAAATGCTTCCTTTTCAGGATAGATATTAATTCACCTTAATATTGGTTCAGAAATCAGGTTGTTAAAATATTGACATGATATGTGGGAGCACCCTGTATAATTGAATGATTAAAAAATACCTAGTTTTTGAATTTGATAAACTTTAAAAAATAATAATAAATATTAATTAACTTACGTGTGTTTCTTCTGAACATCCGACTTGCAAGCTCTTTCGAGGCTTATTTTTGTCTCGCAAAAAACTTAGCAATTCATAACCAAACCATTTTGAACTGAAAAGTTTCCCAGTCCCAGATTTTTTAAGTTTCTTGTAGTTTCGTCTTTCTCTAGCATACTGGTTGTTAACATTCTTTATTTTCTTTTCAACATCATTTAGTGGCACATTTAGCGATAAAGAAATTTCCTTTAATGCATCGGCTTTCTTGTAGCGGTTTTTATAATCTTTATTTTTAGGGTCCCATAATATCGGATGCTCCCTGTAAAGTTCTATTAACTTGCATGTATTTTGTGTATTCCACTTTTTGTCCCCCGACATGTTTAGAAAAATACACTAGTATTTATTTAATCACTACACAACAGAAAAATACACTTGATTTTGATAAAAATTGTACATTCTATTTCTCCTACTGTTTAACTCGTTTTGGCACGCACACGCGTCCACACTGCGTCGACAACTTGTCGTCAAAAACACAGACAAAACACAGACCTTTTGATATTTACCGACCTGAGACGGGACCTGAAAAAGTTTTCAAATCTGCAAACAAAACAAAATTGTTTCAGAAATGTCTCAACAATGTTTTCGATTTGTCGCCACTTTGTCGCGAAACATGAATGTTTTTGTTTTGTCTGCTTGGTCTGGACCCGGCATAACAAGTCATATTCATTTTTAATTACTAAAACTTTAAAACGAGACGTTAAAAATTATATTCCAAAACTTAGTATTCAAGTATAAATATCCTAGATCTTTTAATATTTTTGGTCATGACAGTTTTCTACTTCTTTTAAAGAAAACTGTAAGATAATCTTATACGTTAATTATATACTTATTATAATTAATGTTAATAAAATTCTATAGTATCTAAAAAGAATAGCCAGATAATACCTACAGTTCTTCATTCATCACTGAACTATGTTTGTGTACTTAACTTTTTATTTTTCCGACGATATATACATATATTATATTTACGATTATAAAAAACATTTTTATTTTAATAATTACTTTTTTTCAAACAAAAGATAAAAAATATTACACGTAGAGTAGCTACCAGCTACCGATTGTGGAGCGTGATAGTTGGCATAAGAGAAAGGTCACACGCGCCAATATATTAAAAAAAAATCAAGTTCAACCGGAGATGATTTTTTTTATTTTTTATGTTGTAGTATTAATATTTGTATACCATACTTGCGGTTACGATATAGAACAAAATAGTGATGGCTTGGTTTATTTTTATTGTTAATAGTAGTTCTCGTTTTCCTTCAATTTTCCTAATAAGTTCTTTAATTCTTTTATGTTGCGTAAATGAATTTTTAGTATTTTTTTAATCATCTATTTCTCATAAAATTTAAGCAGTCTTATATGTTTTTTTATTGGTATTAGCATTGTATTGTTCTACGAACAAGTTATTTTTTTGTTCATATAAGATATGTTACATTTCTCCTATTACTTTGTCTCCTTGATATATTATAAGTTTAGCGTTTATTCCATTATCTCCTAGAATTTTGTCATTTTTTATACTTATAATTTCTCTTTCTTCTTCTCTTTTTTTTTCTATTCATTCTATTGACAATTTATCTACTTTTGTTGTTTTTTTTTCTGTCTTCTTCTTGCGTTAATATGTAGTATCCTTTATAGTAGGATCTAATTACCAATATTGAAAGAGGAAGTTATTAATAAAAAAATACCAGTATTAGTAAGTCAGTAACATATAGAGGATACATCATTTATGTTTTTTAAATAAAGAAACATATAAACTCAGAATTTTGGTGTTTATTGAAGGTAAACTAAATGCACGAACAAATACTTACCATGTCGGGATAGTATTATGAGGTTTTTTTCCTGGTTTTCCCCTCATAATTAGAATAAATTAATAAATTAATTAATAAATAAATTAGAATAATAAAGCATCCCGACCGGAGAACATACCAACAGAACTTCTAAAAAACGGAACACCAAAACTAATAAGCTATCTTAAAGTGCTATTCACAAGATACTTAAATGGGAAAGAAATCCCGAATAGTTGGAAAGAAGCATGGATTACTCCAATTCACAACAAAGGTCCAAAAGATATTTGCGGATCTCACAAAAGCATATGACACGATTCCTGTGAGAAAGCTGTGGCAGTCTCTTGAACGATCTTCATTAAATAGCACGATTATCGCCGCAGTCAAACAATTATACAATAAAGCATCATCAAAAATCAAACTAAACAACACCTTATCAGAAGAATTTCCAGTAACAAAAGGCTTACGACAAGGATGCTGCCTCTCTCCAATACTATTTAAGATCTATTTAAATGAAGCACTAAAAACATTGGAGAAGATCCTGTTCAGGAATGGGGATCCAACTTGACGACGATACAACATTATACACTCTACATTTTGCGGACGACCAAGTAGTAGTGGCAGCAGACAAGGAAGATTTAGAATTCATGACGAGACGGTTCCTTAAAACATATGAAGAATGGCGCCTCTCGGTAAGTAGAAATAAAACGCAATACTTATGCATCGGAAATGAAGTAAATAAAAGATTTAATGGTCAACGAACATGAAACAATCAAGAACTGTGAGGAATATATATATTTGGGAACAACAATCAACAAGAGTGGGTGCACCGAAAAAGAGATAGAGCAAAGAATCGTGAAAGGAAAAAGGGTGATAGGACGCCTAAACCCGATGCTATGGTCAAAAGAACTATCAAATTAAAGAAAGCATCTCCTCTTTAACTCCATCTTTAAAAGTATAGTGCTCTATGGATGCGAAACATGGCAACTTATTAAATTCCTTGAGCGACGACTACTTGCGTTGGAAATGGACTTCTGGAGAAGTTTAGCTAGAAAATCAAGGCTTGATAGAATATAAAATGACCATATCAGAAATATAATGGGAGTCAAGTCAACCATCATTGACGAAATTCAAAGGAGACAACTGATCTGGTATGGTCATGTAAATTACTATGGAATCACTAACAGGAGAATTTTTCTGTCATCATGTCATGTGTTTGCCTTTTTAAAGACGAATTACATACTATGATTTTTTTCTGACGGATATTCTCAAGTTAAAGTTGATTTCATGTAATCGAATGAACTATCTTATAAGTAAAGTCGTCCCAGGAGCGCAACTCAACAATATTGGCAATATCATTTTAAAGTCGTCTACTTTAAAATGCATAATGTATGTCTGAATTGTCAATATAAATGAGTCAGATAAAATTAAATTATTAGAAAAATTTTTCACTATGTAACAAAAAACAAAATTTGTTCAATTTACTGTTTGTATTTTGAGAACGATTTCCGAAATGGAAATTGAAACGTCAATAAACGTATTTTTATCTTTAATTGTGACTTATTCCCAGTTAAATAGTAATTATATTTTTTGTCGTCCAGAAATTTACGCTTTGTCGCTCTACATATTTGTTTTATTCTTTATCATCGAACTCTTGTCTTAATTTTAAAATTCATGTGTTGGTAAAAACGTTTATCTTCTTTACGCAATAGTTAATTTAGTTCTTTCAGAAGTAGTTGGTGTAACTTAAGTGTATTTTATAAAGTAAACGTTGTGACATATTTTTTGGTGCATAGTCTAAGAAGAATAATTTTTATCGAAAGTGAAGTTATTCGCTAAAAGTTTAAAATGCAAAAATATGTATAAACTCTATGTTCAATTTTTTCATATCCGTAAAATCATGTAATATTTTCGCTGTATTACTAACTGCCATTCTACCACAATATTACAATTATTTCCTATTCTTCAACCCTTCCTGCTCACATTTTAACCCCACTCCATTAGAAATACAGACAGTTGTATCATAGCAAACAAGAAGTCGCTCTCTTGCTTCTGCTGAGTCTCGCTAGGCAGACTTACTCTGGCTCTTGCCCGTTACCTATTGCTGGGAACGGACGCTCTCTCTTCCTCTTTGACTACTGTTAGTAACAGATGTATCCTCTCTACTGTTGACTGCCGCTAACAAGAGACATTCTCTCTGCTTCACACCCGCTTTTAATTACGCGTAAAATACCGCAAATATTGTTTAAATCATGTACAAACGCAAAATGTGTCTATCTCGTGATCTCAGTATAAGTACCGCGAGATGAGTGTTCAAAAACCGGTAACCCGAACAGCCTTCCCGTACGAAGAACAATCGCGGGTAAAAGCCTGTCAATACCGCGAATGAGTGCGCAAAAGAGATATTGGTAAGACTGTGTATAAATTTAATTTGCTATTGTCTGTATAACCCTATAACCTATAACCCTTTACTACATATCCTAATTTATTTAAACCAGCCCTATGTAATACAGTCCTCACACACTGAAATTATAGTCCTAATTTCACATATGTAGGTACACCCTTTTGGTATACTCTGGTTTTTGCCAATTTTGCTGTCTCGCGCTTTAATTGTTACATACAATTAAGGCTTAAGGAGCTGTGGATTTGATATCCTTTAACAAAAGTATATTAAAAATTTAAGACCAGTGGAAAATTCGAAGGCGGGAGTCCGAGAAATCACTAGTAGATCGAAGTCTTATTAAAACTAACCAACAACTCAAATGATTCAAAATTGATTAAATCTGAACAAAACATATTTTTTGGAACAATTATATAACGTTTCATTTATATTTATATTCTTAGGGCTTAAACAACTTTTTTTATTGTTCCATTTTTCAAAACCGATTTATTTATAGAGGAAGATTTAACAATGGTGTAAAACAGGAAAAAATTAAAGTGGAGGATAAGCTTAGGGACAAATTAGATCCAGTAGTTAACCCGGTATCTGGCAACACCAAAAGTAGATGTAGGTAGTAAAATTATTTTATTGGGTACATAATCTGGAGTACAACCTCATCACTTTATAGTTCCACATAAAATTATTAGACCCTTCGAGATATAGTAAACTGATCACCAGCATCCTTTCTAGATCCGTAAACTCAGCACCGCAGATTGGTAAATTCATTAAAAGCATTTTTGCCACAAGGCGCTGGTTTCTAATCGAGGCGCTGCCACCAGGCTGTCTCCCGGTGAGTGACCCATTAGACGCATCTGCCAATCTAATTGGATTTAAGATTTAAAAATTTAGCTGCATAGGTTTTTTTAATAGACAAATTTTTACTGAAAATATTTGTGTCCGTATGCTTTTTTCGGTTATATCGCAAATAGTGCCAAACTTTGTTATTTCATTTGCATTTGGACTCTGATTATTTTTTCAAATTATCAAACCTTAGATGTTTGTCAGAATTTTGTGGTCTTTGCCTGTCACGGGTACAAGTAGACCAGTAATCAGTTTTTAAATCTCCGGTTCTATTTTAAAAGCCTTGGTTTTATTGCGGTGACGAGTTTACAGTATATACGAGTGCCAATATGCTACTTGGTGATCATGTATCCCATAATCTTATATAACACTTATTAACATTATGTGTTACTAAAAAATCCTAAAGGAGACAGCGGAAAGCAATGTTTGAATTCGTTGTCTAGAACCAACATTGTCAGTCAAGAAACGCTATTTGGTACAACAATTTAGATCTCGAAATTTTGTTAATAATATTCAAAAAAACTATTTAATTAAAAAAATTTTATTGATTTATTAAAAAAATTTTGACTTATACAGTGCTTAAGACAAAAAATTATAAATATAGTCCTAATTCTAACGGTGAAATGATAAAAAACAATTTTTTTTTCGGTCTAAAACAAAGCCGCATGTTACATTTATCACACTGCATAGTTTTACAAAATCTACATCTTTCTTTAGAGGTATAAACTGGTTAGTAACCTAACTCATCTGTTCTGATAGCTCATGTCTTAGAGCAAAAAGATGGCGAATTATATTATCTGCACTTTCCGTACTTGATGGACGGCCCCGCTTTACTTTGTTCCTTCTAGAGTTTAACAAAGACCTAGCTAGTTTCATTCTTAACTTATTAAGAAGGATACAATTTATAGAATTGGCTTTGCTGTCATTTCAAAATAATTTTCATGCATTTATAATACATACTAAGAGCCAGGTAAATATTTTAAAATACCATCTTTTACTACGACTTGGTCTTCTGTAACGACCCAATAAAGAGTTAGCTCTAGTCACTCCACCCATGATTTTATTGTATTGAGTGTTTAGATTTGGATATGGAACCTTTACTTTCCTTTTATGTACCCTATAATATATTTGTACATGGTTGACTAAATATCATCTTTTACTACGACTTGGATTTCTGTAACGACCCAATAAAGAGTTAGTTTTAGCCACTCCACCCATGCCTTTATCGTATTGCGTGAGTATATTTGGACTTTACTCTACTTTAGAATATCTTTCTACAGGGTTGACTGGCTCAATTTGACAACTATGACATTCTTTTGTTCATCGGATTTATAAGCATGGGAATCCCTGCCACGTTTTATCAAACTCTTATATATCCAAGAAGAAACCCGTTATTTTATTTGAGCGAACAGTGCCCAAAATAAGGATATTATACTTTTTGAATCTCAAATTGGAAAACCAATTGTTCCAAAAATCATTGATTATTAGGGGCATCTAATTTTTAACGTACAAAGTGCAATTGCTGAAGATGCACCGACATCCAAGGATTATTCTTCTTTACCATTCGAAAACATCGAAGCTCCTTGATAGGGAATGAAATCGGCAATATATTCGGAAACATCTACTGTTACAGAGAACTTGTAACTTTATAAGGCTTATTTTGTATGTATTGACGTAAATGGCCGCTGTATGTACCAGTATGTAACCACAGCCTCATCTATGAAATATTGGTTTTTAAACTGATACTTACAACAATTTGTAGAAACATGATCTGAAAGAGATTTATTTGATCAAAACGATTCCCAGATTGAAAATCAAAATATTAAAATAAAATGAAAAATGTAATTGTTATTACAATTATTTGTGGTTAAATCCTCTTAAAAAAATATGAATGTTTCAGAACTGTTTAATTTTCATGAACAAATTTGTCAAAAATATACCAAAACTGATAATGTCAAGTCATAAATGTGATTTCATTTACCAAAATTGGTGGTTACTACACTACCAGTAGTATTATAGTAATCCAGTTTTAAGTAATTTCAGAACCAATTCTAATTACGAATTTTTTCGATGGCCCTGTAGAAAGAAATTATATGTAAAAACATATAAACAAAATGTTTCAGAATTAATATTCTACGTTAAAGAGTGAGAATATTACTTTCTATTATTAAAGATGAATACGGAATTATCATATTCATTAATGGTTATAATGAATGGTTTATAAATTATAAAAAAAATGAGAGATACTGTTGGGTGAGTAGTATTAACGGGACGGTCATTATGAATAAACTGTAAAAATTTTACAAAAATTTAAACTTTTGTTTATTTAGTAATATGTATGTAGATGAATGGTATATTTTAATATAATGCTGATACATACCGGGTAACTGAAAAAAATAAGGCGTATAAACTTGGAGTTTTTCTTACAAAATATCCTGTTTTATTTTACTTTTGAATTGTGAGTCAAAAATTATTATACAGTTCCTATTTATACATTGCTATTTTCGAGATTTTTCCATCTTTTGTAAATTGAAAGGTTAAAGAAAACATTATAAATATAAATATATCCATATCCAATTATAGTTTTAAATAATAAATAATCAAATATAATACTGACTTAATAATAATTAATATCTTGCTTATCCTAAATTGCACACCCTTTTTGTTCTTCTTCTTCTATACACCTAGTTATTTTAAATTATTTTTAAAATATATATTTGGTTCTGAAGATATTTCCTTGTGGCATATTTTAAAATTATTTATTTTAGGATGGGATTAAAACATATTAATTGTAATTTAAAATTTATAGGTTACAGATCACTTTTTATGGATGTTATTTCAAAATTTTTTTTTAATTTTCGGAATAAATATTGAGACGCCAAGAAGAAAATAAAAATGTAATTATTGCTATAAAAATCCATCCAAAAATATATTAATTCTAACAAAGCATCTACACCTTCGTGAGAAATTATTTTTCAAAACAAAAGCCGCAGAATTAGAACGAAGCAAGAAACCTGCTACTTATAGGGCCAAAAACGAAAATGCTGCATTAGCGTCTTACCAAGTATCCTTCTTAGTTGCAAAACGTGGTAAGCCTCACACCATTGTTGAAGAATAAATACTACCGTGCGCTAAAATTATGGTGTCCTCTACGTTGGGAGAAAAAGCTTCAAAAGAAATACACGTTATATCGTTATCCCACATTGCAGACATTACAGACGAGATAGTGCAGGCTGTGAATTTCATTAAAGCAAGGCCTCTAAATTTCCGTATGTTCGGTATTATTTGTCAAGACATGGAAAGCATTCGTAAGCAGTTGTTATTGCATATTGAGGTGTGTTGGTTCGTGGTAAAGTTTGTATCATGTGTTTTCAAGCTGAGAGATGAGATCAGAATGTTTTTATTTGAAGAATTCAGTAAGCAGCAGAAATAAACATGCTAATAAGTTTAATACTTACAATAGTGGCGTATTTGGATGATATTTTTAGTGTTGTTAACGAGCTGAACTAAAGTCTTCAAGTAAGAGATAACAACATCTTCCAAGTTGAATATTAAATAGAAACTATGATAAAAAACCTTGAAAAACTATAATAATTTTCCTACACTGGTAGTGTTTTGGAACCACTGGTGGGAAAATGTTATTAACACAATAGAAGAAGAAATAATTAAATACCTTCGAGTGTAAACCTTATTTTCCAGAATCTAAGATAAATAAAAACTGGATAGCTGACCCTTTCAGGGTTTCAGGTATCATTGGCTTGACAACGATACAGGAAAGTCAATTTATATAAATATATGTATATATGTATCTATATACACATATATGTATATGTATATAAATATATGTATGTATGTGATTTAGCTTTAAAACGCCATTTCAAAGAATCTTCCTTATCAAGTTTTTGGTCGAATATAAAAACATTATATAAAGAAATATCAGAAGAAGCACATTTACTACTTTTCTCATACACATACCTCTGTGATATTTTCTGCTTTTGTATATTTTAAAAACAAATACAGTAACAAACTACAATTGGAATCTGATATACGATTACAACCAAGTAAGAACATCAACCCAAAGATAACAAATTTAGTATCCAAAAAGCAGCACCAACCCTCACAATAATATAAAAATGTTTTTATTTCGGTACTTAATTTTTTAATCCCTTCTCTCTATTCGGATTGCCGAATATAGGTCTTTACTAATTCTCGATATTCATCTCGGTTGTTTGTAAAACGTTTTCACATTGGACCTGCGCTTCTTTTAATATCATCGCTCCAGCGCATTTGCGGTCTTTTTCGTGGTTTTTTGACTTCCTATGGCCGCCAATTCCCGATTTCTTTATTCCATCGGCCATCCTTAAGACGTTCGTTATGTATAGTCCATTTCCATTTTAGTTTAGCTGCCTGTTCGACAACATCTTTTACTTTTGTTCTATTACAAATGTCTTCATTGGTTTTATGGTCTTTGAGTGAGATACCCGGCATCTGTCGTTCCATGGCTCTCTGAGTTTTTCTAATCTTCTCCATATTTATTTTAGTAAATGTCCAGGTTTGAGCTCCATGTGTAAGTACAGGTAGGATACAGAAATTAAACACTTTGGTTTGCAGTCTTTGAGTACTTAAATACTTTCAGTACTTAAATAAATTATTCTAAATTTATTTCTGTCCTCTTTATTAAGGAGGTCCTTAAAATTATCTGCTGAAAACATAATAGTTTAGGGCCGCACTTCCGACAATACCTCAAAGTATAATATATATATATATATATATATATATATATATATATATATATATATATATATATATCTTGCTATGATGTTTTGTTTGTGTATGAACAATGAGTATTTTAAAATAACATATATAAGTACCTATAGGGTTTTTATCGCGGTTCTCAAAGAATTAGTTTGTAAGTACTTTTTTAACTATCTTTGTTATAATTATTATGAAACACACATATATATCTAATATAGATAATATAAATTTAGAACAACCTATCTTAAAATTGAAATTCTTACAATAATTAAATTATTTTAACAAAATGTGTTACCTTTCTGTTACTGAATGCCTAAATGAAACTGTTTTCCAAAATAAAGGGTTTAATCATTAAACAATATCTTCGTTATCAACCTCGGTTATCCTTCTTTTTGTGAAATGGCTTTTCCAAATACACCACAATGTTTTAATTATCAGCTTCCACCATTTTAAAATATTTTCTTCTTAATAGCATTTCTTGTTTATTCTTCTTTCTAATAATCTTATTTTTTTCTTCTTCCAATCTCCAATCACCATATAAATATTATAATTTTAATTTCTTCTAATCTCCATATACATAATATAATTTTTAAATCTCCAACTAATATTCTCTTGATACTATTTTTTTAATCTCCATGTAATATACTTTCCAAAATATTATAAAACTTTCATACTAAATCACTGTCTTCTGTATACTGACTTGATCAACAAATATTACTCATTGAATACTGTACTGTATACTGACTTTCTTACTAATGAACTGCTTGTACTATTTACTGACCATACTGACTGACTGACTAACTAATAATGAATAATCTTCCTCAAAATCACAGAGTATTTATATCATTTCAATGTTCTCGAATAATCTTGGAAGAAAATGTATTTGAATTGTTCTATTTCGTAGATATATGTATGTTCGCGAATATTCTACTACGAAAACAGGTCAACTTTCCTCTATTGACGTCTTATTTCAATTTTCTAGATAATTCTTAACTTTTCTATGGAGAATTTTATGAAAATTTAGGCCTTTGAAATCAGAATGTAAACTTATATGTAAATTAAACATCTTAAATTAATAAATAACACTATTTTACTACCGAAATTAATTACAAAAATTCCCACAACAAATTTTCTTCAGTGTATATTTGGTTGCCTATAAATCTGGCGCACTTAAATATATTCATAATATTATAATTATTAAAATAACCAAATACATTGCAAAATAAAAACTTTTTGAACTTATTATTATGCTAATTTCTTAAGAATGCCCTCATATAAATACTTTTTATAATATTCTCTAGTATATAACTTATAAATTATTTCTTTAATTACTATTTAAGTTTAATTTAGGTTACCTTCATTTCTCCTATATTTAGTATTATCTCAATACCCCAAAAGTAATTTTAAAAGAAATAATTCATTTATTATTTTTTTAAATATTAATTTTCTTATCCACACACATTCGTAAATATAGTAATTAAATAATTTAATTTTTTGTCTAAAATTGCCTTATTGACTACGCCTATGTTTCCATGTCTATGTCAACTCTCAAGTCAAATGGAAAACATCTTATTTGTTTACAAAGAATAAAGATAAGCTTTTATAATTTGGTGTTTATTTATAGACAAGATTTAGGAATCCCTTTATTTCATTTTTCTCTTTCCGTACAAAAGACTCATTAATATGAATTGTAAGTTTTACACATTTCATATTGTTTTTAGAAAGACATTTACATAATTAGTTTTATACCTAACCCCAAATTATGGTTTTTTAGGACTCCATAAGGACAAAATCAACACCTGCTCAGATATCATGATGTCTGATCAATCGCATGATGTCAAATTGATATATTATTCAACAACAATGAAATCCACCATCTGTCTTTCTCAACAATGCAAGTCTGTCTAATGAAATGGATGTATCAGTGTTTGCACCCAGTGAACTGTTTGTGTTATTATTTAGTGCTATCAGTGTTAAAAGTATAGAAGACATTATTCAATCTTTTTATGATATTTGAAAATGTGATTAATATGAAATATCCCTCTAAGTTTATTATCTGCATCTATCAACATATAACTGTTCTGATTTTCGATTTTGTATGGACATTCAAACATTGGTTGCAATTTCTTACAACGGTTTTCTCTCAAATTCCCCTTTCTAAGTGAACGAATTAAAACTTCATCCCCTTTTTGAAATGTGATTAGTTTTTTAATTTTTCGATTTTGTTTTCTGATATATTTTCACTGTAAAACAATTTTAACATTACAAAAATGGCGTACAAATACATTTAAAAAATCAAAACAAAAACAAAAAAATTGGCCAAATATCACAATGGCTAAAACAACGCATCACACAACATAAAAGTGATTGCCGCTTGCAAAAAATACTTGGGCAGTAGTTGAGCACTATGAAAATACCGGTCATATGCTAGACTATAACAACACTTACATTTTGGCACAGACAGATAACTACAAAAGTAATTAAAGTTAAATATTTAAATAATTAAAGAAAACTTTAAACTATTAAATTTTTAAATCAAATTTACTATATGATAGAAGAAAAAAATACAGCTTGTTATATTTATTATATATAAACATCAAAATAATCTAGAGGACACGTATATTAATAGCTTTAAATCAATGTTAGCTGCAAATACAAAAATAAATTTATGTTCTTAATCGCTTCTGTAGTTTTTTCGACTATTGTATCAACTTGACGGTAATGCTGATAAAAATGGCTAAAAAAAATTAACAAAACTTCAATATCCTTTTTTGTTTATAAGATAAAAAGTATTATTTTTTTATTTGTACTTGATTTTTGATGCCTATGTAGATTTATATTTAGTTTTGCAATCGTCAATAATGGAGAGACGTCATTTAAATCGAGAAACGCAGGGCCGTACTATCGGGATGCATTTTAAGCAGGCAGAGGTCAAAGAGATGTTGCTGAGGTTCTCCACAAGAACAGAAGTGTCATTAATCGTTTGGTGTTATGGTGTCAATAAACCAGTGATATTGTTAAACGTCATATAGTCCATACAGGGATAACTAACTAAAAATTGAAGACCGTTTTAGTAGGTTGTGGGCTTTACCAGATCGCAATGCTGCATCACAATTACAAATGAAGCTGCAGAGACCCATCAGGTGTTTGTTAAAAGCCGAACCATTGGAAATAATCTGTATAACAAAAAATTTTATTCCAAATCCTTTATAAAAGGTATATAATAAAATGCCCAAACGGGCTATCACAATTACATTACAGAACGTGTTATCAACAGGTCCTCGAAGACACTTCGTCTCAGGACCATATAACCTATATAGGGCCATACGTCGCCATGTTACCAATTCCAACCTAATTTGTAATTATAGATAATGTAAAACAACTATAAATTTGTAACATTTAACGAGTTTTGACCCATATATTTTGGTGGTTCATAGCATGTATACTCCGTTTACACTGATGATGGAATTAACATTCCGAAAACGTTCTGTAATGTAATTATGATAGCCCGTTTGGGCGTTTTATTAGATACCTTTTATAAAGGATTTGAAATAAAACTTTTTGTGATATATAGTATACAGCCAGCTACAGAAACTTAGTTTCCTAGTGGATTTTACTCTGTATAAAGTAAAGTTATATGCTCGAAGACCTGTGAGAGTGCTTGTGTTATCCAACAAAGGGCCTTTCATTGGATTGAAATACCGCAGCAAGACATTGACTATTTTTTATTATGAGTTGGCCTTACAGATATAGGACAGTAATTAACAACCCTGGAAGTCATCCACTATAATAACCTAACCTGAAGAATACTTTGTTGAGAGTTGAGGGGCAATTTTTAAATTTTTTTTATAACGTTTTATTAAAAATATTTGAAACAATTTTTGGAAACCCTTCTGTAATCTTGCATTATGTTTTTGTCCCTAGATTATTTTAATATATTTATATTATGAATTGTTTTTTGATATATTTTTGCAGTACATAGTTTCATTGTGCGTAAATATTTATTTATTAATTTACTAATAATAACAAAGTTGGATTGATTAAAATTTATTGGTTGATGAGTTACAACATTGTTTCTTGTGATTTACGAACAATCCTCGAAACTACAACATTTATATAAGGCCATAGTATAAAAAATTTGTTTAATTTTGACGATTAATTAAAAAATGCAGTAAAATATAGATTTTTTCTTAAACAAAATACATAAGATTGACAGACCATTATTTGAGCCACTCTGTATGTTTTAAAATAATTGCACGAATAATCTTTATTAAACTACGTATCACTGAATAGACAAAATCTTTAAAAAAATTTACCATTAGCCATAATAGACCATCTATCATGATTCATTGTGTAGGTATAAATGATCAAATTGTATAAATATATATATTTTAATATATTATATAAATAAATAGGATATTTTAATCATATAAATTGCTTATAATAGCAAATGGTAGAAATAAAAAAAATGTTTATTAATAATCAAAATATAGTATTTATACAGACAGCAAATTTACTACTTGACAATGTTGTAATAATTTATGACATTGGATATATAGAATCCCATGTGTTTACTTTGGAGGAGTATTGAATGCTTCTCGTACGGCCCTGAACAACTATTCGCAAGGTTGCCGCTCATTTAAATATTATAATAATTTTATTCTTATAAGGAAAATGTTTATACAAATTGCTTATTCTGCTTATAAGTGCTGAATATTTTTTGTTGACCTTTGCGTAGGTCAGCGATGAGATATAATTAGAATGATTAACATTTTTGTGAAAAAACTTATTTTACGGAATTAAAGCACAAGAAGGATCAAGGAAATATTACAATAAACGCAAATTAAATACGCATTTACTTAATAACTATCAAATTAATGATATCTTCTAGGTTATCAAATATAATTTTAAATTGCAAACATTGTTAAATAATTTTATACTTGTAAATATTAGATACAAAATGCATCTCGACTAATTTTACCATTTTTAGTTTTTTGTCTTTAATAATAAATTTGTTAGACAATACCTTCCCTTTCTTTCATACTTCTTGTCCTGTGAATATCTCGTAATGTTGTGGAATGGGTTTGGGCCTTTAAAACTTCTTGTTAATTTTTAATTTTCGAACTACACAACCTACTACACAAATTATCCAGAAGACACGGTACACGGAGGAACCGTAATTATTATTAGGTCGACAATTAAGCATGACGAAATTAACCAATTTAAATGATCATATACAAGCAACCAATATAAGTAAATATAATTAGCATGATTCACTGGCAGTTTCTGCAATATATACACTACCAAGGAACTTAATATCTTGGCGACAGATTTATTGCGTCTGATGATTATAATGCCAAGCCTGCACAATGGGACTCTAGATTGATAACACCAAAAGGTAGACAACTATTAACAGCAATAGAAAACAAAAGTCTTGATTTTATATCAACAGGTGAACCAACCTGTTGGTCAACCGACAGCACTAAAATAACTGATCTATTTGGCTTTGTAATTTACAAGAAAATTACCAAAAATTACGTGTTGGCAAACTCTTATCTTGAATTGTCTTCTGACCATTCTCCAATTCTAATTACAATCAGCCAATATATGGATACCTTGTTGGATATCTATGCTCCTCTTTTAGATCAGCAATTGGTTTTTAACCAATTTTGATATAGACAACACGGTGGAATATTTTACAAGATCCATGCAAAAAGCGATATAGGACACAACTCCAAGACAAGTGTCAACTAGCACACCTCAAGAAGTGTCTTGGATAATTAAACAAAAAATAGCCAAGAAATAGAAAAAAGAAAATTCTGGCACAGAACTCGTGCTTCTAAAGGCAAAACTAATAAAATCAAGATAATGTAGAACTAAAAACCTTACTAAATACTAATAAAACCAATAAAATTCAAAACTGTCTTAAAAATTCAACAACTTTAGAAGCTACTGACAATAATTTATGGAAAGCTGTAAAAAAATTAAAAAGAGTTTAATTTAAAACACTTCTATACATACTTCATATCGTCACTGGCCAAAAAGTAATGAGGATAAAGCCAATGTTTTTGCCGAGCACTTCAAAAAGGCTTTCGACCATATCCCGCTCGAAATAACAACAACATTGTAGATAAAGGGAAAGCATTTTTAGACATCGCATATCAACTAGAACTAGCCATTCAAAATGTTACCGTTAAATAAGTCACAAGACCAATATATATGTTGAATCCAACAAAATCTGTAGGATACAACTTAATTACTGCTAAAATTCTGACAGTACTTTCATATAAGGAACTGAGGTATTTGACACAAATATACAACGCTGTTTTAAGGACGGGGTACTTTCCGCTTTCGTGAAAGGTAGCACAGATTATGGTAATCCCTAAATGTCAAAAACCTGCTGAGCAAACAACATAACACAGACCTATAAGTCAATTCCCTGCTATGGCAAAGTTACTAAAAAAATTACTTGTAGAGAAAATAGAATCATTCTGAAAGCAAATCAATTAATTCCTAGCCTTTAGTTAGCCGTTAGACGATGCTCTCATTAAACAAGTTTACCGGGTTATAAAAAACTATATAAACTCTTTAAAAATCCAGAATACTGCTCAGCTGCCATTTTTGATATCGCCAAAGCTTTCGACAAAGTTTGGCACAACGGTATCTTATACAAAATCAGAAAAAGCTTGCCCAACAACATTTCATCCTAAAGTGGGATAGTTCGCAGTAGTTGGCTGTATAGCATAGTAATTAAAAAAGATTAACATCGAAGTGAAAACTTCAAAGTTAATGTTTGTGAAATAATGTTGTAATTGGTATATATTTAACTAAAAATTCAAACGGATTACAATAGTTCATTTGTTGTTCAGAACAGACGTTTTTAAATTTATCGGTCAATCTTCAGTAAACTTTGGGTGGATTTAAATTGAATTGTACATATTTAAAAATATTAAACTAAACAGCATAATGCCAATGAACATGGATTTAGCTATCCGGGAACAGAATCTCCCTACACTTACATTAGTACTTACATTTGTACTTACATTAGTCTTGGTCTGCCATAGCCAGCCAGACTGCTCCATCTAATATTATCCATGCAAGCTACCAGTGCAAATACTTTAGCCTAAAACACTGTAGATTATTGTTAATAGAACAATTTCACGAAACTCTTAGTTTCATTTTTATTAATATTCTTTAAATTGAGTTTTTATTCTAAAACAGCTAATCCAATACAGACGGTTAGTTCATGTTAATAATTTAACTGAAGATAAGGTGTATTATCATATCTGAATTCATCAGAATAGTGGGTTCTTCAAATATGGTGTCAGTAATGTTTGTTGACTATTCAACACACCGTTTGTTATTTATATATTGTTAACTTTTAATCCCAGGATGGTCAAAAAACTACCGCTAAAATGACCAATTTCATTGTTAGGAGAGCAGCAATAGGCTTTTATGATGTTTTTTCTACATTCTGACAGCTCCTGTCATAGAAGTGCCTTCTTTAAACTACAATACTAATTCATATATCATTGGTCATTTCACTGCGCTGTGTTCAACTAATCGGTCATCTTTGGTTTAATCTCTCAGGTTTTACTTACAACTATTCTGAGAATTCAGACTCGTTAAATAGCCCTGTTCGTAATATTAGTTCGTAATATTATAAAGTTAAGTTCAGCCCTAGATATTTTAAGTCTATCTGATTTTAACTAGTTCCTTCCCAAATAACTGTACCCGCTTCTCTTAGAAAAACTCATATAGATATGGCCTTTATACTTCTTTTTTGTGTCGTTAAAGACGCATCTGACTGCTAAGCATGTAGATCAAATTATCAACAACTATATTCTATAGCGTTGGTGATCCTCTTTGCATTAATCATATTTAACTTATTTTTTATTTGTCTCATGAGATCATTAAGTCTAACGTAATATCAATTTGAGATCTTCTTCTTCTTCTTCATAACACGCCATGCACCAAAGTGCGTAGGCGACTATCTCATTACTAGAATTCTGTTCTTGGCGGCGTGACACAGCTCGCCTGTGTTGTGTATTCATGTCCATTCTTTAATATTCCTTAACCAGGATGATTAAAAAAGCAATATTGTTCTGAAGCTATTTTCTTGTGGCATTTTAAATTAATTACTATTTAACTGGGAATAAGCCACAATTAAAAATAAAAATACGTTTATTGACGTTTCAATTTCCTCTTCGGAAATCGTTCTTAAAATACAAATAGTGAATTAAACAAATTTTGTTTTTTGTTACATAGTGAAAAATTCTTCTAATAATTTAATTTTATTTGACTCATTTATATTGACAATTCAGACATACATTATGCATTTTAAAGTAGACGACTTTAAAATGATATTGCCAATATTGTTCAGTTGCTCTCCTGGGACGACTTTACTTATAAAATAGTTCATTCGATAACTTTAGAATATCTGTCAGAAAAAAATCATAGCATGTAATTCGTCTTTAAAAAGACAAACATATGACATGATGACAGTAAAATTCCCCTGTTAGTGATTCCATAGTAAATTATGAGGAAAAAACCAGAAAAAAAAAACCTAATAATACTATCCCGACCATTCATTATTATTCATTATTATTCAATAAACACCAAAATTCTGATTTTATATGTTTCGTTATTTAAAAAAACATAAATAATGTATCCTCTATATGTTACTGACTTACTAATACTGCTATTTTCATATTAATTACTTCCTCTTTCAATATTGGTAACCAGATCCTACTACATTCTGCCGAGGAATTTGCGACACAATTGGCCTTATTTAGCATAATTAGAGCCGCTTCTTTGATTTTTCTTTTTTTACCATCCGTTTCTTTTAGAACTACATTTGAATTATTCCATTGAACCCTATGTTCATTATCCCATGCGTGTTTACATATTTGAGATCTATCAAATTCTCTATTTTTGATATAAGATTGATGTTCACTTATCGCATTCACAAGGTATTTTATAAATGCAATTTATCAATACAAATAATAATATCTTGAACTAAATGAAACTTGAACGAAAGGCATATTTACCACGAGTGATGCATACATCGACGAAAAATTTAATTCTTTTGGAACTGAAAGTACTGGAGAGATTGCGAAGAAGCCTATGCATATTTTACGAGTAAAAATTGAAATTGCTATAAATTGAAATGGTAATAAAATAATCATCAGACTGCGAACCAAGAGTTAGACTAAATTTTGAATATTTTAATATTTTTTAAAATTCTAAATATATTTAAATATCATTTTATTAAGATGTCTAAATGAGTCATATTTTTATATTTCAAGCTGATAAGAGTAACGCAACTGTAGTCATGGACGAAATTCAGTACCAAGAAAAAATCCTAGAATTAGTCATAAATTGACCTTACACAAAACTAAGAAAAGGCCCAACCAAATTATTGGAGCACAGAATATAAAACATTAAAAAATTAAATGCAAATATCGAGCACAATTTTAATAATCAAATCTTGCCCTAGTACTTTCGCTTTCTACAGCATCATCAGGGGCATTTCGTCAAATTTGGGCTATCCAGCAAGCGCAGAATGTAATAAAAATGAAATTGAACATAAATTGTACATAAAACTACACTAAAACAAGGACAAACAGTTTAAAATTATTTAAAAATTATTTTACGCTCTACATTCTTGTCGGCAACAGGAAAGAGAATGATCATTTACATTTAATATAAAGATAAATGTTTATTATTTAAATATCCATTAACCTGGGTTGAACTTATTGATGGACGTCGATAGTGGTCGCTATACATAAATATAAACATTGAGCTGATATTGAGAAGTCAGGAGTATTTGGATATTACTAGGTATAAATACAGTGCATTTTTAGCCGTAATAATAATGTAGTATTGTAACTAGAATATTTTCCAGCAGGTTCTAAAACCACAATTGCCATTTGGATCTCCAACCTTCGAAAGTAGGCGGCGCCATGAGAAGAACTAAAATATTGGTTTATAATGTTAGCGTGGGTCAGTATTATGTATTTATAAGTATGTTTCGCTTACCAGTCGTGATTGATTAAAGTTATTGGTTAGAAAAAAATATTATAGTGAAAATAAATACATTTATTATGAGTTTAAACAACTAAGGAGCAAAAGCATTATTATATCACCAACGTATTTATTAATACACCTATGTACAGCAAAGCAAAATAAAAAAGGAGAGAAAATAAATAAAATATCCCAACCTCATTTAAAACAGCCAATACAAAGAGATCACCACCTGAGATCAAAGAATAACATCTATAAAATATCTTGTGAATGCAACAATTTTTATGTGGGAGAAGTGTGGTACTACCAAGTATCAGAATAAACGAACATAAAACATACATAAAAAAGACGAGACTTTGACAAATGACGAGCTCGATTGACGACAATGAGGACAATGGAAAGATATATTAATGGTCATGTAAAGAGGCAGCGCTTATCTAATTTAATGCAGAAAAGTGTGTAGCAAACCCATCAAAAGAATGTAGCAGGCTTTGGTTAAGAATATTACAAGAAGAAGTCAGCAACAATTATATACCAACACTATCTATAATTATGCATAATACATATAAACTCATAATAGATGAACACATACCGAGATCAGAATTTGATATCATCGTGAAAGTATAAACATCACCTTCAGAATTCTCAACTGAAAACATGGCTGTTTGTCTAGAAGATTGATGCAATTTGGCTAAAAAAATGTCAATAAATAAACAAATATAGATTATAACAACTCCTTTTATCAAAATAATCTTTTAAAAAGTCAAAAACAAACGTAAAATAATTTTTACTGCAATTAATTGTGATTAATCCTTGTGGTTAATCCAAATGCATAAAAATGTATTTTAAGATCCAAACGGAAAATAGAATCGTCAAATATATAGTGGATTTTATACATAATAAAGATACGCCACAAACAAAATGATTTCAGAACGACGATATAACTTATTAGTGACATTTAAAAGAGTTTTTTAACATTAAATTATTATATCTGGCAACAAGGCTCGGTGTAAATGTTGCAGGAAGGAAAAGAAATAGTGAGTACTTAATCAAGTCCACCGGCAGCACGGCTCTAGAGAAGGGAGTAAGCAAGAAGTAAGAAGAGCCCATGGCAAGGTCGAATCGTTGTTTTGTGTTACTTTTCCGTGAGATGTGACCTTCTTATACTGGTGTTCGTGTAGGATATTACTAATAAAATGAAAATATATTACTCATCGAAAAAATTTTAAAATCTTATACAAATCCCAATGATTTATAATTTAGATCATTTATATGTTATAAATACTATCCTGCTACACCAATATATTATTATTATTTGCAAACTTATAAACTACTTTGTGCTAGTTCTTGTACATTTTTTCTCTTCAATAATTTCTTTTTCCAGATAATAATTAAGTTAATAAGATTATTAATTGATTAATGACTTCATTATTTTACAATAACATTATCAATGTTACTACAGGCCCAATAAGCCTTGACCTTCCCTTCTGTTTCACCAGTCGCTTCTGTTCAGCACGGCCGTAGCTCAGTGGCTATGACATTGGCATAGATTGCCTGATTTCCGGCACTGAAAACTTTTTCAATTTTTAATTTAATTGTGCCACCAACGTGCTTTGGAGGCTACGTAAAGCTATCGAACCCGGCCACATAAGTAGATATTAAGTAATTTTAGGGACATAATCGCGACCTGAAAACCCTTACATTAGACTTTACCCAGAATATTAAAGAACTTTACTCTGTTCATTGCCAAACGATTCCAGTTTGCTGCATCGATCTTCCTGTTATCCAAAAAGTCTCTTTATTTCAGTCTTGGTCTTCCCTTACTTCTATTTTCTACTGGTGTGACCAATAGGATTTGTCTGGGTGGGAAATTTTCTTTTGTTCTTGACACATATTCAGCTCATCTATTCGAAATCCATTTTGTAATTAAAGTCAGAGCTCTCTATTTCTGCTTGTACCATCATAGTTTCCATAAGCTTAGATAACCAACTTATCCGCATAGCCCAGGTCGACATGTCTGTCGTTGCTAAGTCTAGCTATCTGTAAATATGCTGAGCTTATTAGCTGAGCAACTTAACACCCAGTGACGTTGTGTATCACACAGATCCTCAGTATGCAGTGTAACCATCTGCAACTGGTTTTGTTTATTCATTTAAGATAAATGGCCCTTAATATTGCATAATAGAAGGTATTGTAGAATGCTTCCGCTGTATCGAGAAATACACCCAGTACTATCTCTTAGTTTTTCAGAACATACTTAACTCTCTCTGTCTCTCTTTCTCTCTCTCTCTCTACGAGATATTTGCTTTCAAGCAGTTTTTCCTCATTCCTCAACGCAAATGACACTAGATCTATCGGCTTCGAGGAATTAGCTCTTTTTTGTGCGGTTTTACTAGGTTTGAGTAGAGATGGTACCCTTATGACCTCCAAGCATTAGGTATGTACTTCAGTCCTTAACTCGCCTGTAGTATAATATTTTTTTGTACAGAAGATAATGTTCCTTCTGCAAATTGGATAAATCTCGTCCAGACCCTGAGATTTTTATAGCTCAAATACGTTTATTGCTTATTTGATTTTGTCCTTATCTACCAGTTTTTGTGTCACAGATAAGTTTTTACTGGAATCATCCCAGTTATGGTCTTTATTCCAGTATACTACCATGTGTCTAATCGTATCAGTTTTACTTTAGGCTCATAGATTGCATTCTTAAAAGATCGTTCAAAGTCTTTTTAACATTCTGAATGTATTCTTTTGGAATATTTAGGATTAAGGGCTAACTTATCTGAGAGCTTAAAGAGAACTTTATTGAGCCTTGACATGTTTTTTATTTTTCGCAATACCTTTTCCATGATTCTCTTGTTGTGCTTTTCAGTTCCTTGTTATATTCAGTTAGAGCTAAAAGTTATTAAAAGCTAAAAAAAACACAGAAATTTAGCCTTTAGATTGCAGACAAATTTAGGACCTCTGTGTCTATCGTTAAAGTAAACATGTGCTATTTTGAGTTGAGTAGACAATTAAACGGATTAGATCTAAATTGGAGGTCTAAGTGCCTAAAGGGCTCATAAATGGGCCCTGTCCCAATCTACCATAATCATGTAAATATCAGATGAAAGCTTTTTATCTTATCATTTTTAAACAAAGAATCCTAAGAGCAAAATCATTAATATCTGAAACACAATTATGAAATATACCTGATTTATACATAAATTAAAAGAAAACGATGTAATATTTATCACCAGAATTGAAAAACAGATGGGAAAAGTTGTAGTGTGATAAAATTATATGACGTAGACGATGACGTTGACGAATACAAGAACTATCAGCAAAAACAATCATATTATATTAGACAAACTCTTTTAGTTGTAACTACTAGCGTTATTTTACTTGTGATGCCTTAATATTTGAGTAATTATTAATGAGATAATTTGTAATAATTAAGCAAAACTAAAGTAACTAATTTGTTATAATTTATTACTAACAAAAGTTTAAGAGATCCGGTTTTAAATGTTAAAACATTCCTTAGGGAGTTTAGCACCACATCCGTTATAATACTTAATTAAATTTATATGAATATCAACTATAGTATGCGGATATAAGTTTAATGTAAATCCTATCAAGGCGAATAATGTTAAAAATATAAGTAGGTTGCACCGTGAACACTACTACCAAGTGATTGTTAAGAAAATAAAAACGGCATAAACAACGAAGCAGGACCGGGACCAAATTTGTGAACATAACATAAACTTTTCAAATTATTTAAAATATTATGATTTCTTTATGACGTTTTATTTTGCAAGTTCTATTTACGATAACGCAGTGATCTAAAGAGTATTTAGTTTAAGTATTATATTAGAATGTCTTTGTTGTTTTAAATTGGCATTTAAAAATACTCAAAGCATACTTTTCAGATTATTACATGGTATAAGAATAACTTGCTGTAATGTTATTGAAGTATTAGTAATTGAAAAAGTACAAGACCTGAAAAAATTTTAATTTCATTTACATTTACATTTAAAACAAATAAGTCAATGACTGGAACTCAAACATAATGAATTTTCAGTCAAATAAACAAAAAAAAAGGAAATTATTATAAAGTCGGAGATACACATGCCTGTTACTAGCACAATGGCATACCAGTATCTAGCAAGCACCAGCTACTGTCCGCAAACTGGCAAGTCTGTATGTTAACTGGCATGCCAGTTCCTGGCATGAATAATCTCAAAGAATTTGATTTTTCTTGCTAGTAGCATGATGTATGATGCAAGGCGCATTCGTGGGAAGTGTCACTGGCACACTACCCACGCATGCGCCTTAGTGATAAAAATTAATCGTTTTAGTTTTAAACTTGTTAATTTAAAAATGTTTCGTTGAAGTGATAAAAAAACCATTAAATTTATTACCACATACAGAAAATTTGAATGTCTTTTTAATTCTAAATGATTTTTATATAAAAATAAAATAGCCCGTGACAATGCCTACACAAAAATTCAAGGGGAAATGGGTGAGGGTATTACTATAAAAGAGATAAAAGCCAAAGATTTTCTTTATTGCCAATCCAATTTTTCACCCTAATTTTTCTCTTTATTGAGTTCCTCTTCGGATTCATTATTAAATTTCTAACAATATCTGTAATGATCAGCTTGTTAAATTCATTCCGAATACCTTCCATGGATCCCCTTTTTTTGTGAGAAACTCAAAAACTTTTAGTTACAAAACAATTACTTTAGTTTTAAATTAAAACCACTCGATTGTTTGCTAGCACTGGCATGTGTAAAAATTTACTCTGTTTTTTCGTCTTAAGCCGCGGTCAGACTAGGCTGTTTAGCAGCCGCTACTAACCAGCCGCTGGTAATATTGCCAGCAAGCAGCCTAGTCTGACCCAGAACCAGCGGCTGGTGAATGCCAGAGGACTAGCCACAATCGGAAGTTGAACATGTTTAACTTTTTAGCGCTGCCTACCATCCGCAGGCAGTCACGTGATCTCCTCGCTGGCGCCAGCTAGCCAATGTGAACCCCTAGTAGCGGGTAGTAGCTCACAAGCGGCTGGTGAATTAACACGTGTCTAGTTAAAAGCAGTGTTGGTTTTCTATATTTTTCTATTCTACTGTATTTTCTATTAATTTTTTCCAGTGAATATGGTCGACAGTAACAAGTGGTCGGGTAAAGATATAATTACTTTCCTAGATATATTCCAAAATTATCCTTGTCTATTGGACGCTTCGTGTGCAGACTATATCAACAGAAATGCCAAAGACTCAGCATATAAGGAGTTATTGCAGAAACTTGAAGAACGAGGACTGAAAGCAGATTTGGCCCCACTGAAGAAAAAAATAAAAAGTTTGAGAGATACTTATCGCAATAAAGTGTACAAAATAAAAAAGTCAAAGAAGAGTGGTGCGGGAGCAGATGACGTCTACAAACCTAGACTGGTGTGGTTCTCGGCAGCCCAAATGTTCTGGAGCAGTAGTATTGTTGGTCGTGACTCATCATCGAATCTGGTAAGTTTAAAATTATAGCAACAGATAGATTAGATTAGATTTGTGTTAAAAATATAAAACTTAAAGATTATTCTTTAAAACTAATTTTTTACTACTTGTATAAATTTGTTAACTATTACTAAAGGTTTGTTTAATATTTGACGAAATGTACACAAAACATGTCAAGTATAAGCCTATACAGGAGCAAAATATTAGGGTTTTGAAAATTCATTTGAAAATTTTATAAGTTGCCCCTCATTTTGGCTAAAACCGATAAAAACCATTACGTATGCGTCAAAGTGCCAGTTAACTGGTTAAAGTTTATTTTATTACAAATTTAATCTTTTTAAAGTAGTCTAAAAACTAATCTAGTACGGTAATCGTGGAATTTTTAAGGTAGAGACAATTACTTTTGGAAAACATTGTTTTTCTGCAAATTAAAGTTTATTTGGCAAAATGATGTACATACAAATACTGTCAATTTTCCTAAGAAACAAACATTTCTTCGTGTATGTATCAGATAGTTCTTGGGCAAATTAGTCGCTTTCAGTATATTCATGTTCGATAGATTTCATTTGCCAAGGAACAGCCAAGGTTGTTGTAAACTCCTGGGTAAACCACTCTCGCACGTCATTTCCTTCTTGTTTGTAGTTGTTGGATGCATACAGTCTTTGTAATGGAGACATAGTGTTAGGGTCTTGGCGCCATTCACCTGGGTTTATAACTCCTGTCATCAAGTCCTCTTCATCAACTGATCCCGGGGTCATATACGTCTGTGATGATGTCATTCTTAACCAGTTGTGCAGTACACAACTTACTTTTACAAGAATTTCCACTGTACCCACGTCCAACGGAATAGGTCTGCTGAATATGCGGAAACGGCTGGCCAAGATACCAAAGGCGTTTTCAGCAACACGCCTAGCTCGAGATAGTCTGTAATTGAAAATTTTCTCTTCCACAGAGAGACCTCTATGTGAATATGGTTTCAACATGTAAGACGTGAGACAAAATGCATCATCGGCAACGCAAAGTCCTCCTATAGGCCAGTTTAAAAGGTTTCTCTCAAGAGCAATTTTCAAAGTGGAATTGTTGTAAATGGTACTATCATTAGATCGGCCATCACATCCAACGTCAATATATCTGAAGCAGTATTCTGCATCCACCATGGCAAATAAAACAATACTATATGTCCCCTTGTAGTTATAAAATAGAGAAGTGCTGTTTGGAGGTCGTTGAATTCTGATATGTTTTCCGTCCAGTGCCCCACAGCAATCAGGAAAGTTCCACTTACATTCAAACGACTTTTGAATTTGTTTCCATTCAGCTATTCTATCCGGTACCTGAAATAGAACGTACAAAAGTAACAAAATTGTAATTTTCTTAAATGTACAGGGGGTTCCGTAAAAGTACCAAAACTTTCGTAGTTTGGTTCTCTGGGTCAAAATAAGCAAAAACGTTGATATGGACAAAAGTTCTATCTCGCTTCTCGCGTCTGTCGGCCTGTAAAGATTTTGAACAATCGTTACAGACTTTCGTATTTTTTTGTACAAAATCTGGAGAGACCGAAAGACGGGAAAACACGCGAGATCAAAGTTTTGTCAATATGAATTTTTTTGCTTATTTTGACCCAACGAAACACATTACGAATTTTGTGTACGAGGTTCTTACTTACGGAACACTCTGCTAAAAATTTATATTAATTTACCGTCTGGAAGTGTATATTTAATTGTTATAAGTTAAATTGTTATTTTATTATCCTACTTTTTTTCAATTTTTTTATTTTGTAGGACCACATTACGGAGATGGCACTGCAAAATGAGGACTACGACTATCCATGTGAGGACACCAAAGCAATCACCTCTGTCAAGATTAAAACTCCAAGCCCTTCAAAAACAAATAAGTGTTCAACGCCTTCTGCATCAGGTAATAAAGCAGCAAAAAGATCTCCTGAAAAAATGCTACCCCCATCTCGTCACTTGAAGCATATTAAAACAACTTCTGGTAGTAAGAAACCTCAAACACGTTTTGAAAAGTCAGTGGATAAGTTGCATGATATAGGTAAATTAGTTGCTGAAAACGAAGATCAATTCGACAAATATGGCAAGTATATTGCTAGCCAATTAAGGGAGATACCATTAAGAAGTTTCATCGCCCTACAAAGCAAGATTAACACCCTTATCACAACAGAACGCTTGCTCTGTTTGGATAATGAGCAAGGACAGTGTTCGATGCAGCAGCGCTCGCAGTCACCATACAGCAGCGGTAGCTCTTGTTCGACCCCACATCCCCTGATGTCACCGTACAGCGGTAGCTCCTTTTCTCAGATGTCACCATTCAGTCACAACAGCTCTGGCCAAACACCAGGTATATCCAACCAAGACGACATTGGAGGTTTGGACATTTTATCCCAAGCCATGGTTGGAATGTGTGATGCTGGGACCCACCTTGCCTAAAATATTTTCAGTTTGTTTTACATAACAAAATTAATTGTTATACACAAAGTGAAGAAGATTAATAAACTACATTATTGTTAAAAGTAAAATGTGCTTATAAATTCTTGTCCTAGGCCTCCTAACTCTCCTGTAAGAAAATATCCTTGCTCGTTTTTTCAGAAAAGGTCAATTATTTTCTATTTGATAAGCTAACTACATATACAAATAGGAGTAAATAATGTACCTACTACTGTACCTTGATAAACTGCTGTAAAACCTCGTAAATGCTGCTCAACACTTCTGGAACGAACACTGAAATTGAGTTATGAGGAACTCTAAACAGGTAGGCCAAAGACTTGTAACTGTCTCCAGTTGCTAGATAACGTAAAGTTATTTCTAGTTTTGTTTTACTTGGAATAGCCTGACGGAATTTGGTGTCTTTTTTCTGGATAAGCGGAGCGACTAACTCTAATAGCTCTTTAAATTTTGGAACTGACATTCTTAAAATGTTTGCATAAGATGAGGGATCTTCCAATTCTAGTTCCTTAAAAAGTCTTGCTGATGCCCCCAGATCGTTTCTTCTTAATATCCAGGATCTAACCCACCATCGCCTTTTCTTCCGTTTCAACATCTGTTCACACAACTCTTTTATTCCAATATTTAACACACGTCTCAGAACTTCACGACTCACACCAATAGATGACATGATGCACACAACACACTACCACACGATGTTTTCAAGTCACCAACATCAACTGTACTAGCGGCTAGTACACAAAAATACTAGTACACAATACAATGTGAACCCCTCAGATCCGCTGGCTGATGGCGATATTTACCAGCGGCTGGTTAGTAGCGGCTGCTAAACAGCCTAGTCTGACCGCGGCTTAACGCTACGGCATGCCAGTAGCTGGCAGACAATTGTCAGATTATTATGTTGGTGATTTGTTAATTTAAAAAATGTTTCGTTTGGGTAATGAAAAAATCATCAAATTTATTGCTATGTACAGCGAATTGGAGCGTCTTTGGAATTATAAATGATCTCTATATAAAACTAAAATAACCCGTTACAATGCTTACATACCCAAATCCCAAATTTTGTTCTTTTTTAAGTTCCGCTTCGGATTCATTATTAAATTTTTAACAATAATAGTAAAAGTACTGACACGTCTAACACTAATTTCTTCTATTAGGGATAGAGTTGTGCATTTGTCTGATTGAAGGGTCTATTTCAACTGGCTGAATGACTAATGTCTATGCCATTAAAAAAACACTAATTTTAATACTGCCACTCATGTTAATATTCCTAACAAATTGTTATAATTGTGTCATTAATATTCATAAGTAGATTTTTCTTATGTTGAATTCACGAGAGTGAACTTTAAAGTGTTTAATAAAAGTTCATAAGTAAAGTTTATCCATATAATCTTTTTAACATACAAAACAGCTGCAGAAAAAATATTGTACCTTACATGATCCAAAAGTAATTTTATGAGACATGCAGGATTCCAGGACTCGCCTACGGCTCGCCATGGAAACTTCCTACTCATCTCGTAAAATATTACTTTCCGAACTAGTTACGTAAATTACTATTTCCTTGAGGATTATCTAATGGTCTAAATAATATTTTCATATTGAAAAAGGAAGCAGAAGTTTGCCTCAATATTTATTTAAAAAATGACAACTGATATATTTGAAAGTAAAAGAAATGACAACGTCAAACAGAAGTGCTTAAAAAAGAGGGGAAAAGGCACTCAATAATTAAACGAAAACATTTGGAGATTGGTTGATTACATAAGAGAAATATTTGGGGACGATGAAAATTATATTTTTCTGTTATAACGAAACTAGTCTTGGTCTTCTAAAGGAGATAGTAAACTCTAGCAATTAAAAATTTCAGATTGGTAATTGTACCTGACGGGTTTCCTAGGAAATTATGTAAGCTCTATACAAGTATATCCATTATTTTATAAAACATTTTTATTTAACGCAATAAGTAAATAAACAATAAATAAACAAAAGGAAGAATATTCTACGACACCTGTTTTATAAAAAATATGCAAAGGAATACTCGAAACATCGAATATCACTGGTATGCCATATATTTAATGAAAGTCGCCCACGAACGAGATGTTAGAAAATCTTATTAATAATACACAGATAGATTCAGAAATTCAGTTCGTACTAGTATCCCTCTACTCTATAAAAATTAAACAAAATAATAAAACAATGTAAGGTTGAATGTTCGAATAATTGAATTTTGATGGTATACAAGGCAAATATCGAACACAGTAATTAATTAAACCTTGCCCAAGTACTTTCGATCAATAGATCATCCTCAGGGGCACTTCGTCAGTTATGGCCTATCCGACATAAGCAGAATGTCATACATGTAAATTTGGACATAACAATACAATACACAAAGACAATACATGTTATATAGAAGCACTCTGTCTCCGGCTTCTATATAACATGTAGCTTCTCCATTTTTAAAAATTTTAAAGTGTTTGTTTGTCTTTGTGTATTGTATTGTTATGTCCAAATTTACATGTATGACATTCTGCTCATGTCGGATAGACCACAACTGACGAAATGCCCCTGAGGATGATCTATTGATCGAAAGTACTTGGGCAAGATTTAATTAATTACTGTGTTCGATATTTGCCTTGTATACCATCAAAGTTTAAAATAATAAAACACTTTAAGCCAAGAATTGGGAGCTGTAAAGATGGAGAGGTAAATATCCTAAACGATAGTGCTTAAGTCTTAAACTGATGGGTTGAATTTTTTTTATGCAAAATTAAATGGCCATTGTGTCGAAGAAACAGGATAATACCCTAGTAGATGAAAATTATTTGAACCTATTTAACCCAAACGATACACCACCTACAATTAAGGAGTTGATCCAAACCATTAAGAAACTTAAGAATAATATATCACCAGACACTGATTTAATTTGAAGTGATCTCTATAAGAGTGGTGAAGACGCCCTGCTACAGACACTGCATAAACATTTATTTCTCATCTGTAAAAATGAAACTAAGAGATGCCGAGTTACACAATAGGGGAACAATCTTTAATAAATCAACGCAGATTATGGCGTACGCTGACGATTTGGATTTGATTGCACGTACTACACGAGGACTTAAAGAGATGACTTCCACCTTCTTGACAGCCGCACAAAATATGGGCCTTAAAATAAACGAGGAAAAAACCAAAATGCTAGCATCTATTACAAATAACAGAGATAGAGCTAGAAACGCCGAACAAAACTTCAGTATAGACCAATATAATTTTGAGGTAGTAAATAAGTTTACATATTTGGGTTCTCTCATAACAAACGATAATGACACATCTGAAGAAGTTAAACGGAGGGTACTGCTAGCAAACAAATGTTATTTTGGACTAAGCAAGCAGCTAAAAAACATAAACTTAAGCCAGAAAACCAAACTAATAATATATCGAACACTCATCCTACCAGTGCTGACATATGGGTCAGAAACATGGACCATCTCCAAAACAGACGCAAATCTTCTGCTCGTCTTCGAAAGAAAGATACTAAGAAGAATAATGGGCGCATTCTGTGAGAATGGTATTTGGAGAAGGCGATATAATTTCGAATTGTACGAGAAATATAAAAAAATAGTAAATGGTAGAGATGTAATATCCTTCATAAAAATAGGCAGGCTTAGATGGGCTGGACATGTGTCAAGAGCAAATGAGAATTACCCACCCAGACGAACTCTATTATCGGTCCCAGTGGGAAATAGGAGTAGAGGCAGACCACGACTGAGATGGAGGGACGGTGTGGACGAGGACGCAAGGAAAATCGGCGCGGCTAATTGGCAACGGTTGGCGATGAACAGAAACGACTGGCGAAATAGACTGGGGAAGGTCAAGGCTCAACTAGAGCTGTAGCACCACCGATGATGATGAAAACTGAAACTCCTATTCAATAAGACAGATAATCGAGTAAATACTCGAATTTAACATTTAAAACAGTTATAATATTTGTATGCAACAGTCTATTTTACTAAATAATTGAGCGCAGTAAATCTGTTTGTAACGTCATTGCTCAATTAATAGATTTTATCGTATCATCATCTTATTAATACAAAAACACACAAAAATCCTTTTAATAATATTTCGTTATTACATATTTAACTCCGAATACACCTTATTAATATTAATTTAATTCATTTTAATATTAATTAAAACAATAATAAAATAAATTTGGTTATAAATAATACCCATGGGACGTTTATTAATTGAGTGTTAACCAAAAATTTATCTTCACCTGCCTTAAACACCTTGCCATTTATGGTTAATTTTACTTTGTAATCTAATCAGTTAGCTGGTATCAAACGTTGGACCAAATTGTCCATTTTTCGGGAAAGGAAAAATATGTTTCCTTAAAGTGCTACCACATGCTTATTATTTTAACAATCAAAATTTTACCTCTTTGTAATAATTATTTTAACGTGGCAATACTTACCTCTATCGTCCTATAAGTAAGTAAACTTATTTATCGATGATCGTCCGATAAAATGATTATTAGAAATAATTTTTTTTTTCATTTACAAAGCATTCCTTTATTAAGTGGGAAGATTTTGGTTCGTGTGAATTTCATATTTTTGTTTTGATAGTTGGGTTTTTATTCCCAATTGGTTTCTAGAAATCTAAATGCAATACACAAGTAAGACAAGAAAATAAATTAAATTAAAAACCATCTTTCCATGCGTGAATAATAAGAAAGCTACACTTTCCCTCCATAGTCACTTTAGGGTACCACATTCCGTTTTTTGTTCTTTTTAATCCATTGTAATTAAACATATTGTAAATAAAAATGAATTAGTTAAACAAAAATACAAGATAATAATGTAAATGATAAAAAAATTCTATTTTCTATTTAACGAATTTTGAAAATTACTAAAATCATTAGATACTTATATGATTTTTTTTATTTTAAACAAACAGAATGTATAGACATACAATTTCGGTATACCGACAAAAGGACGCGGAAAAAAGGACGCATAAAAAAGGACGCGGAAAAAAGGACGCGCGAAAAAAGGACGCGTGGAAAAAAGGACGCGTGGAAAAAAGGACGCATATTATTAATGAAATACTATAAATAGTTTATTTTAATTGACAATAGCAATTACCCCCGTTTATCCCCTATATATAATTACAGAAAATGATTCTACCTAACCTAAAATCGGTTACGGTAAAAGTAAAAAGTGAAAAATATTTATATGAAAAAAACTTGCCTTAAAAAAAACATTATATTAGTATTTATTATTTTACTTAAGATATTTTAGTCCTAAGCCTCGATAAAATTTGAGGGCAAGTTTTTTTTCTTATAATTATTTTTCACTTTTTACTCTTACCGTAACGTAACCGATTTTAGGTTAAGTAGAATCATTTTCTGTAATAACATATGAGGATAAAAAGGGGGTAATGGCTAATGTCAATTAAAATAAACTATTTATAGTAATTCATTAATAATATGCATCCTTTTTTCCACGCGTCCTTTTTCCACGCGGCCTTTTTTCGCGCGTCCTTTTTTCGCGCGTCCTTTTTTCCGCGTCCTTTGGTCTCGCGTCCTGTTTTCCGCGTCCTTTTGTCGTAGATTCTACAATTTCATTATCCAAAATATTTCTGTCAGCACTGTCGAGTCTGTATATCCTCAGGTACATACTCTGGCAACAAAACTGCATATTCTGGCGTCTAGAAAGTTACATCATGGTAAAAATATAGTCTTTTTGGCCATTGGATTAGAAGTACATGTTTGGCGACAGCCGCTATATGAGGTGTGGAAACTTAGACATTGAAATGACAAAAAATTAGAGGCATTCGAAATGTGGCCCTACGGACGTTTCCTTAAAATTCCTTGGACGGCAAAAATCAAAAATGAAGAAGTAATATGCCGTATTACACGATAGGAAGTTTATGAAGAAAATTAAAATAAGAAAAACACTATATTTGTGACACATAATACTTCGAAATTCGGTATTAATTAGAGGTTGGACTAACCTCGGTGTAGAAATAATATAATATTAAACGTTGTAAAAGATAGGTAAGCGTTTAAAGAAGTTATCGCCAACGTTCGTTAGAAGACGGCACGAGAAGAAATCGGTTTTACCTTGCATTCGGCAACATTAAAATATTGTGTTGTTATAATTATAATAAATTGCATTTTATTCAAGTTAAATTAAATCTCAATTACTGAATAATAAAAAGTACCAAATTGTATGATTTCGCAAAAATTATTGCAAATAGTGTGTTCCCACGTTAATCAGTAAACAGTAAATCTTCAAAGGCGTTTTATTGAATTATAATTAAAGTACAATCGTGTGAACGTATCACATAATTAAAACTTAAGCCTTTAATTATGAGCTGAAATTAGTGTTAGCTAAGAAGACTTAAGAAACTACAAGTGGCTCTTATTTAGGAAACTTCTTTATTATGCTTGTAACATACTATAAACGCAAAGTTATTAGCAATAAGTATCTTATAATAACAACTTAAAAAATTTTTTGGGACCAAAGATCGTTATTAATAGTCATGTTAAAGCAGAAGTTAGGAGAAATAAAAGAGTCGTCGTAAAACTGGTAGCTAATCAAGCTAGTACGATGAGTATTTTTCTTATAACATTTAAGAAACACCATACAAATATGTCCTACATAGAATAACTAATTAGATATACATTCTTATTACATGTTACTAAAAAAACAATGAATCCATTTTGATCAGCTTATAGTTTTCTTTATATATGTTTATGTTTCTGCGAAATGAGAACAATAGGATCACTATAATCACACAGAAAAAAAATTAAATATCAAAAATAGTGAAAACAATGAATGAATTAACTAATTTATATATTTGATTTATTATTTTTGTTATAATGGCTTCAGAACAATATTTTAAATATCTGGGACTGACAATAAAAAATAAGCTTTTGAAACTAAGCTGGAAAGTAATAACATTCGTTCAGATCCAGCAACATATCTAAGTCAACCTTGCAAACAATTCCGCGAAAATAGACATCACATTATTCACAACAAAGAACAGAAGTTAAGGACGAATACATGTCAAACTCATTAAGGCAGTTTAATTCAAAAGTACACTACATAGACATAGTATAACACAGATACGATTAAGAAAGTTATAAAAACAACAAATAATGTTAAAATCTGAATATTTACAAAAGAAACAAACCACATTGTATTCACAAAATAATAAATGATATAATAACAAATTATATAGACCTAAATTTATGACTTCATGCATTTACTGACTTCGTTAACTTAAACATAAAGAAAACAACGTCAAATTATCAGTTAATGCCACAAGAAAACAATTTCAGAGCCTATACATAATAACACTACTCCAAACAAGAATAACAATTATTTCATCAATATATACTCCAATAAATAACCGTTTTGGAATGTAAGTTTACTAGTCTCTATGGATTTGCATGAAAATTGGGATTTAGGTTCCTCTTACCCTCTACTTCACTTGTCGACCTGAGCCCAGGGTGGCTTTTAATTGTGGGGTGCAGCCACCCACAAAATACATTCAAAATAAGTCCGGAAATGGATAAACTAACTGATTATAAGTTATTCTTGTTTTTGAGAGTTTATCTACTAAGTCAATCCTTTTTGAGTTATTTGCGGGTTAAACTGTTCATTAAAAAAAACACGTTTTTAGGCGGTTTTTAACAAATAACTCAAACAGTGAGTATTTTATCAAAGAAATATTTAAATAAAATTGTAGCATATAAAAGTGCAAAAGAAATGGTGCATTTATGAAGTGTGTAGCCATGGCAATAGCAGAGTTATAGCCCATAAAAGTAGGTTCTGATGTGTCAAATTCCAGATAGGGTATTTCAACGTGAAATAATAAAAAATGAATAACTTTTTGGGGAGAACTCATCAAAATTTTTTTAAAGTGTTTAAAGAAACTTTATCTATGATTTTTTTAGTTTCTATAATCAAACCCAAGAGAGATACGAAACTAAGTCCTGAGAAGTAGAAACGAAACAAATCTAAATTAGCAAGGTTAGTTGTTAGTAGTCTAAAATATTAGTAGGTTAGTCTTATCAAAGTTGTTTTTAAGTCATTTTCAGTACATCTAGAACCAAGAAAAATGTTGAAAAAAAAATGTTGAAATAATACTTTTCTTGTGTAGGTACTCTGCGAAAGGTATGCCGGATTTTTCTTCTTGTAACCATGATGGAAGACAATTTCAATGCGCTACCGTTCCTTTCCAAGACATTAGACATTTCCATCAAACCTTCTACTCTTAAAAAGATAAGTTTTCCTTATCAGTAGAAGTTAAGTGTTATTCTGAAGTTTTCCTCATCAGTAGAAGTTAACAGAAAAAGACCAACTTCTGGACGGTACAATTTGGCAACATATGAGGACCAAATATTTTATAGGCTTAAAAGATAAATTCATGATGCCTGTATGTCTTAATACATTCATAGGTGTACTTCAGGTTTCACGATTTCGGGTAAATGGTATTTGAAGCGTTACAGAGAATCCGGTCAGCTTAGTAAAGAAAACAGAGGAGGTGACAGGGTTTCTAATATAAGTTTTCATAAAAAAATACATGTAATGAATTTTATAAATAGATTCAAACGTTCAGAGCCTCATTACTGTGCCAAACACGCGGACAGAAAATATCTTTCTGCTGATTTAAATATTAGAAAATGTGGAAAATGTATATCAGTTCACTCACAGAAGATCAGAGTGATTTGAAACTAACACACTGGTACTTTAGGTCAATTTTCAACACGAAGTACAATCATGGCTTCGGATCCCCTAGGGTAAACGTTTGCTCTACTTGTTTGCAGTTAAACGACTAAAACACGCACAGCAAGACAACGAAAAGCAGGAGCTTTATAAATTACGTGCTAAGGCTTTATTTGAATCACTAAAATGCACTGACCCAAAAATTTTGATTTTCTGTTTTGATTGTCAAAAAATCTATCCTTGGCCAAATTACCAGGTCAAGCCACTTACTATAAAAGGCAAATTTACCTTTACAATTTCACTGTGGTCAAAGAGAATTCTAAAAGTAAACTGACTCCAGATAATGTGACACCCTACATTTGGACAGAAAACAAGTTTAAAAAAGGATCAAATGAAATTGATTGGTTTGTTTTTGATACATTTAAAACAACAGAAATGAAAAGCCCTGTTACTACTGTGTGATTAGTGTGTGATGGATGTGGGGGCCAGAACAAAAATTCAATATTCGTGGCCATGGCTTGTTTCTGTCTTTCAAAACATGCACCAAAAAATAGAAAAACGGTGGAGTTTATTTTTCCCACGGAAAAAAAGAGGTGATTTACAAACCATGAGAGTATATTGATGAACATTCGAAAGTAGTAAAGGTTGGCCAAGACTGTGACGTCTTTGACTGAAAGATAGGATGTATTCATGAAAAAACCGGCACAATTTCATTTTCAACTAAAGACCTGCAAAAGAATTATTCTGACAAAAACTAAATAAAAAAATGTTCTCGTTAGAGGTGAGTACACATACAAGTCAGACTTGGGCGTGGTAAAGTCTTTAACCAAGCTAGGAAAACTGCTTTTCAACATAAACACAAACTTGATTCCTTCGTCAAAGTCGACGAAACCAGTGAAGAAAGTTGACGTCAACAACCTGTTGAAGAAGCATTATGGAGACCAGTGGAGGGAAAATGAGGATTTACTCTTCTACAAAGATGTCATCGATTGGGCTGATGACAATGTAGAACCCGAGTCAGTTTGTGAACATATCGAAAAAGTCAACATTCTTAATGTTTAAAAATACGATATTCTAAACAGTGTAAAACAATCAAAGCAAGTCCGATTTACAAAACAAATATCAATTAGTTTTAAAGAGTAAAACATCATAGCATTGTAAACTAAATTTAATGATTTGGTAAAATTAAAATTGAAATAAAATAATTTATATATTATTTTTATTTCTAACCAGAAAAATCAATAATATAAATCACCTTACTTTTCTTGGTGTTAATTTTTAATTTAAGGTTAAAATATAAATAAAGCAAAGTTCAAATCTTTTGCATCATAACTAACATTATTCATGAGATTTTGGTGCAAAACTCACAGTTAACCAAATTTTGGTACAAAACTCACATTGTCTGAATTTTAAATTAAATTTACAAAACAATGTTCATTAAATACCCTCATAAAGTTTAGGCAAACAGTTTCTATAGCATTATACCATGGCCTTTAATAGTAAACAGTTTTTCTCATTTTTCCGAAAGTTGAAAAACGTGGAGGATGTGAGTTTTGCATCTATACCATTCATATGATCTGTATGGTTAACATATTCAAAGTGCTTATTTAAAAAAAATAGTTTTAAAGTAAAAGAAAATTTTTGAAATTTTGAAAAAAAAAACCTTTCCTTCTCCTCGCTATACCAATTCTAGTTGTTCATTGTCGGACTAACTTGTCCATCTTTTGGCGGTCGGACAAACTTCTTCCGTTTGGTGATTTATTTCTTCGTATTTTGCTTTATTTACATAGTTTATACACTTTATGTTATATTATTTTCTGATGTATACGTCATTTTTGGTCTTATACTGGATTTATAATTTCTTGATGTCATCTCAGTGTTAATATATCGGTTTTGCCATATAGCATCGTTAAGTCATACCACCAGTCCCTTTGCTTTTATTACTCGATCTCTTACTTTTCTCTCCAGGTCTTCGTAGGTGGGCAGCCTAATCCAAAGTGTTTTAACTTATTCAATTCTGACGACATCGTTTTCTAATTTATATCTAGTTAATTCGTCGCTGATTACAATTGTGATTTTCTCTTGTATTTAATATCTGGACTAGTTCTTATAAATTACATTTATCTTGGTGTAACAATATTGCGTCGTCTATATAACAGAGTATTTTGAATTCTTTGGTTCTCTTCTGTATTCTCTTCCTTTGAGGAAGCGTTTAATAGCTTCATCTATGATTTATTTAAAGAAGATAGGGCTTAATGAATCCCTCTATCGAATTCCATTGCCTATGTCTATAGGTTTTGTAAGTTTTTTATTTATTCTGACATCCGTATTATTGTTTTGGTAGATGTTTTTTATAGTTTTTATATGTAAGGGAACAACTTCTCTACTATACAAACGATGAATAACATCTTTGACTCTTACTTTGTCAAACGCTTTTTTTAAGTCGATAAAATAAAGAAGTGCTGTTGTATTAAACTCTAATTATTTCTTCGCAATTTGCGTGACGATTACTGCATCTGTACACAATCTTAAAGTTCAAGAATCGTGTTGTATATCACACAAACTTGTCATCTGATTTTATTGCAGAATTTATGTTATAATTTCCAGGGTGATATTTCAGTTTTCTTACAGTTTTTATCTCTTTTTTAAATATCAGGACCAGTTCGCTACTTTTCCATTTTTTGATTATTTTTTTGGGTTTTGTAATTTTGGTAACTAATGCTATTAGTTTCAGCGTCATCACTGCTTCACCAAATTTTACCGGTTTACAACATAAATGTTAATATAAATTACTCAAAAACATCCAATTCATATTTAGAGAAACATACTTTGAAACCATCGATTAATCTGGATTATTTGATCTACCAAGATTTAGATTTATCAATAACTTAAACAGTCGATATTTTCTAACAAGATTAAGGAAACCGGATATCTTTAAAAGCCATTTAGCTACATTTTGCTTTTCTACTCGACCAACCTGCTTCAGTATGTTACGAAGAATTCACCAACACAAGCGTTAAACTTTTTGGCATCCGAAGGACTTCCCACTAAGACTGAAAATCTACGAAAAATCCTTTTTAAATTTCACGATGCCTATTAAATTGTTCCAACTGAGGTGAATGCTGATCTTGATGCACTTCGGTCCTTTTTCTCTTCAGAAAAAATCACTAACTTACTACCAACGTATTTGTCACTGAATATATCACAAAGTATAGAGTAACTTATCTAAAACTTATCAAAACTGCTAGAATAAAAAGTGTTGTAAAATAAATTTGGATTTAACGCTAAAATAATCTCTTTGATGGAGTTTCATCTTGGATACAGTCTTCTTTTTTGGGGTTCAAGTAAATCTGTGCAATCTGATGTAACTTTTAAATTACAAAAAAAGTAATACGGTATCTGTTTGGCCTTAACGAACGCCACATTGCCGAAGATCACGGGATTTTAACGGTTCCCTCTTTATATATTTTAGAAACTGTTTGCTAATTTGCAGACACCTACATGTTTTCTAGCAATACCTAATCATAACTACTCTACCAGAAGTTCAACCTTTGAAATTTATTTACGGATACCATACACTAGGCGATAAATATAATCTTTTAAAACTGATTTTAAAATTCAAAAAATTTACAAAATCAAAGGCTGAAGTGGACCAGGTCGCAAACGACACTCGTGGTTCGGAGTAATAAGAAACTGGTAATATAAATCTATATAAATACTATATATATATATATATATATATATATATATATATATACATATATATATATATATATATATATATATATATATACATATATATATATATATATTTATGTACATATATATGTATATATATATTTATGTATATATATATATATATATATATATATATATATATATATATTTATGTACATATATATATGTATATATATATATATATATATATATATATATATATATATATATATATATATATATATATATTGGTTGCATACAATTGTATAAAATTGGTTGCATTGCTCCTGTAGTGATTCTTTCATAAGTTAATATGCTCCTTTTCTAACTTGGACTTGGCTGCATCGTACTGAAGACGACCAAGCATGCAAAAAGCATGTCCTGAAAGGTTTTATTTGCCTCTACGGTAAATAATTTTACTAGATCAATGAATCATGTAGCAAACTGCTGCTACGTAACAATCGTCTTCTTTGTGATTTATAATTCCTTAAAGACTGTCGAGACCATTAAGAAATTCCCAAATTTAATTTATACAACTCAAACATCATATTTTTCTTCTTCTATCTCTCAAATTCTTAGGAAGACCAGTTTTGCGATTCCCCGGGAAACGTTTTATTTCCCCCGGAAACTGGATGTCACAATTATCAGTATTTTTAATATTTGACCGTATTAACACACAGACAGTCCTGAAACCTTTCGAATCTAAGACTGAAAATCAGCAGCACAAATTAGTGTATCTAACTGCCAAAAAAATTCCAAAAACCACAACGCTAATGACCACTTTGGACCTGGAGACCTTTTATAAAGAAAATATAATGCTCTGTACCCGTCAATACTACGCTAACCCCCACGCCAAACTTCATTCAAACTACGTCACCATCGACGCTATAAATGAACTGTCCTCTATTAACAGTACCAGTAATGCATTGGTTAGTGATCAATGTAGCATGTGTCTGAGGACTCGGGAGACTGAGACCTCGGAAGCTCTGAAGAAGACAGCGAAGAAGATGTCGAAATCTCGGCGCAATAATAATCGACGTGGTTTAACCCGCAGGACTGTTGAGTTTAATATTATTTACTGAAAAACTGAAGTTCTTATTACAATAATTAAATTATACTAAGAAAATTTGGTACCTTTCTGTCATCTCTGAATGCCTAAATGAAGTTGTTCTCCAAAATAAAGGTTTTAATCGCCACTCAATGTCTCCGTTATCAGCCTCTGATTGCCCTTCTTTTTATGAAATCGCTTTCCAAAAATAGACCACAATGTTTCAATTATCAGCTTCCACCATTTCAAATTATTTTTCTTCTTATTAACATTTATCGTTGAGTAAAATATTCTTTCTTCTTTACTTGATTGACTTTTAACCATTTTTAATTTATATATTACTGTTTGCTTGCTTTATTTTCTATGAAAATTTAACAAAAACTTGACTTTTTCCAAAATTAAATGTTACAGTTTGACTTCTCAATAATTAATCTTCTTTCTAATAATCTTTTAATCTCCAGATAAATAATATAATTATAATCTCCAGATAAATAATATAATTTTTAATCTCATCTACGATCGAAGTGACAGCGTATTTATAGATATTTCAATGTTCGCGAATATTCTCGAAAGAAAATAGGTTAGATTCTTCTATTTTGTAGATATTTCAATGTTCGCGAAAATTCTCAAAGGAAAAGAGGTTAGGTTCTTTGTATTTAGACTTTTTTGACGTCTTATTTTAAACTTCTAGATAGTTCTTTACTTTTCTATTGAGAATTTTATGGAAATTTAGGCTTTTCAGATCAGAATCTAAACTTATATATAAATTAAACATATTAAAATAGTAAATAATACTATTTCAATCCATAATTATTATATAAAATGTCCACTGTCTATTCAATTTTACCTGGATTCACTGTCCCTTATCACTTTTATTCACAAAATGTCCAAATATAACAAATTTACTCATCCTAATCTATTTATAATATCATAACTATCAAAATAACCAAATACATTGCAAAATAAAAGTAATTTAAACAAACTATTATGCTAATTTCTTAAGCATGCCCTCATATCCATACTTTTTATAATATTCTCTAGTATATAACTTATAAATTACTTTTTTAATCGCCATTTAAGTTCATTCTAGTAATAAAAAGAAAGTGGTTATATAAAGATTATTTGACAAAAGAAAAAAACCATTCCAAACGTGTTTTCTTGGAAATTTGTTACATAAAATTTATTACGCCTTGCATAAATAAAAAGTCTGACATAAATTAACTGAGCAACATTTATTGTTATTTACTGAAAAACCCCAAAAACATTATAAATATTTACCTGTACATATACACGCCATAATACTCCTGTATGCATAACATATTGCATACCATCAAGACATATTGCACTTTAAACCCCTCCAAAACCCAAGCAATTTTATTCAGACCTCTTTACGGACGCGGCCTCCAGGGCCGGGTGACACTTTTGGGAGAGGACCTTATTCTCAGGAACTCAGTTCTCTACTTGGGAGTTTGTTTTACGAGAACTCTCAATTGGAAGGCTGACGTCCAAGAATCCCTTGACAGAATGAGAAAAATGCTCATCCTCCTGAAAGTGCTAGCCGGTAAACTAGGAGGAACGTCCTCTAACACATTGTTGTACACCTACAAGACTTTAATCAGACCGATAATCGAATACAAGGCATGCGTTTACCTCTCCCTGAGGAACTACGAACTCAATGCCATTACTGCCACCGAGCGTAGAATCATACGCTTCTGCATGAAAAAAGATTGGCTGTATAAGGACAGAATTCTAACCCTCAGTAGGAAGTATGTCTTAAGAACCATAGCTGGCTCGAAAGGGCAAATACTCACCAGGCATCCCGCCAAAAAAGTTCCATTCCCTCCAGTTAAACTTCTACATAACGCTGGTCCCGAACTTCCTGAGGAGTATTTTGATATTCTTGAATCTTTCCCCATCTATTATCGCAGATAAACTGCGCACCACAAACGCTGATAAAGAGCCGTTCCTACTGTATGGCTGGTAACCCTGAAGTACCTCACACTGCATGCTAGGCAAACCCAACTTCTTCTTGTGCGTTCAATCGATTCTTATCGATCACACAAATAAGCCACCTTCTTTTCCCTCTTTTCCCTGGTAGTTCTCTACTTCTTAATTCGCGTTTTGTTCAATTGACGTTTTTCTCACACCCCCCACAATTCCGTCAAAAAAAAGGTGTTCCCCATCCCTTGAAGAGGCACAAGCCTAAACAAGGTTAAAACTTAAGGTCAATCATCAAGACAGGATTATTATTACATCCATAAATACGACATGAAAAACACCTAATTACATTTTAATCACACTGTTTTTGTTTTTTTTTCTGTTATCTATGTATCAGAGTTAAAACACACCAATAAAAGATGCCAAAAATTAAGTTTTACTATTCTTAACTAAATTTAAAAAAAATTTAGAATGTATTTTGACCATTATTTTATATTTTATATGTGTGTTATTAGTGTTGAGTGTCAAAGCTTTTTAAATAATCTCAACGACCAGTAAGTGCACTGACAAACTGTGATATTTTCTGAATAAGTACACTTGCTTCTTATTACAGTGTCTTGAAAAAGGAATAAAACAATTCCGAAAACTAGGCCAAAAATCAAAAGAGTGTTTCTTTAACATCCCGGCCAAACTTCTGACTGCATCCCTAATAAACTGTGTTGTTTACACACACACACACACATATATATATATATATA